>DF358826.1:34009-55832 GCA_000787875.1 Solanum virginianum | reverse complement strand
CATCGATATTTTTAATGGACATAGTGGGGTCAAGCTAAGCCCCCTACTCCTACTAGAAGTAAACCACTAGAGATAGCTTTAATTAAATAAATAAAAAGTTGCGCTGACGATTGATTCTAGTGATTGTCAGCATTGTGGTTGAGGGTGAAGATGGTGGTAGTTGATAATTATGGGCGACAATGGCAGTAGTTGATAATGGTGGATGATGGCAATAGTGGCAAATGAATGAAATTGTTGAATTACCATCTTTGGAGAATTTTTTTTAAACGATATCTTAGTGATATTAAGACTTCAATATAGATTTTAATAATTCAGATCTATTCAAAGTTTCAAACCCATTAAGTGGTTGTAGTATGAAGAAAAAACAAATGCACATTAATGATTAAGATTTGAATGATTCAGATCTAAAAAACGAATGGGCTTAATGACCGAGTTATGAATTTATTAAGATTAGTACCATCATTAAATGCCAACAAATGAGGCCTAAGGAAACCTAATTGTTGTCAATTACTACGTGTGATGTGCTGCTTTGTGATTTTCTGACTCCTCATTCTCGGGGAATTCCAGTCATTCTCCCATGGGTGGGTATATGAAATGAGATGTCCATTACACCTATACCTTTCTTTTGGTTCATAAATATTCTTTTTTTCCTTCTCTGGGTATTTTTAACTCACATGTATGTCCTTCATGATTGTGGGGCTGAGAGACAGAAAGCCTTGCGCTTTTATCCATCAAAATTTGACCTAGAGTATGCTTCATTTTTATATAGTTTTTTTTTTTGTCAAGTTAATGTGTTCAAATAATATCAATGGAGGGAGTTACGGTTACTGATAGTAAATCAAATGGCAGATTTTCGATGTTGGTAAGGTTAATCAGTAGTGAAACATGTTCCCTTTATATATAAAAAGGTAATAGAACATGTTATTTGGTTCACTTGATAACATTACTTCTATCTTTGCCCCACTCCATTAATTGGAGATATGCAATCAGATATTCTCTGCCTCCTGCATTCTGAAGCTATATTTCTGCTTTCCTCCTTTATTTATAAATAATATCTTATTTATGTAATCCATGAGAAGTCATACTTTTGAGCTTATGTCCTCTGCATAACATGATTAGCATATTCTGTGCTTAGTATCCACGTGCTCCTGATCCATCATTCAGTTGGTCCAGTTACAGCAGTTTAATGAATCGAAGCGCTGACACGTTATACTCCTTCTGTCCCGTTTTAGGTGACGGTGTTTGTGGGCGTGGAGTTCAAAAAAAGAAAGACTTTTGGAACTTGTGGTCTATAATAGGCCATAGAAGTTTGTGCGACTATAAATCATATCATTGAGGGTAGAAATGTAAATTTAAAGTTAAAATAGTTTTTTGGATAGACTAAAAAGGAAAATGTGTTGAATAAAATGGGACAGAGGAAGTATTATCTATATGCCCCTAAAGCTGCTGGAACTTGAGCTTTGCTTTTATGAGGATAAGTAACTTGATCTCTATGCGTCTTAAAGATTACAATTAACTCTCTACCAACTGCAGGTGTACTTTCCTCTATGATACATTGCGTCCTAAACTTATTTACGAAACAAACCTGGATGTTCTTTGTGAACTGGTTGATATCCTTAAAGTTGAAGTTCTAGGGGAACAACTGAGCAGACGAGGGGAGTCATTGGCTGGGCTACGGCCAACGCTGGACAGGATTCTAGCAGATGTTCACGAGCGATTAACTTTTCGTGCTCGTACCTATATACGTGATGAGGTAACAATCCCAATTATTGCTCGGGCATTTTTTTTAAATGCTGTTTGGGAGCCTATCCGTTACTCGTACATGAGATAATATTATGTGAAACTTTGCTCATATAATTGTTCCACTCACTTTAATATCTTCATTTTTCTTTTCCGCTTGCCTTGATTTACTCAATCAGCACCCTCATGGATAGATGAATTGTCCAAAATTAGTTACAGGATATATTAGACCTTTTTCCTGTTGCACAAATTTTGGTTAAAAACGAAACGTTCATTTATACCCAAACATAAGCAGGTTGTATCTCATGGTATATTCTATGTATTGTTGCTCAGTGGTTTAGCTATTTCTCTTTATTGTTCTTTTAGCTGCACTATCTTCCATTGTTGTGATATGTTGTACCTTCAAACAGAATCGCCCATTAGGTGAAAATGAGGGATTGTGATTGGAGTTTGATGCACTTGTCTTTTCCATTCTGTTTTATAATTGGCTTATCATGATGACTTACTCGAAAGTTAACTCTTGTGTGGTGGAAGGAGTATGCTTTGTGGCAGATTTCTGACAATTGGACATATCCTAGAGGCTCTTGAGTGAATTATGCCAATTTTTGTGGTGTAGAGTAACCTTTTGGAATTTGAATCTAGTATGTACATAATCCCTTTCCGAAATACTTGGTCTCACTTATTGTTGGAGATACCAAGGAAAAATGGATTTTTTTAAAAGGTTGTACATTACAATTTTTCTCTTTTTTGATAGCTTAGAATAATTTTATAAAATGGAACCAAGATAGTGCTGCTAAGGTACAAACAAAGCTTAAAACATCTGATCTACTTGGAAGTATTCAAACCAAAGCGCTGAAAAGGGAGAAGATTCCAACAAAAGGCCTCACAATTGTGTGTCACTACTTATTTTACAAGTTTACGAAAAAATATAGGCCTATCCATCATTATGAGGAAATTCTTTCATGTTTGCCTTTTTTTGTACTGTTGATTTGATATTTGTTCAATGTCCATTCGGTTCCCGAGCTAATCTTTCTCTTTCCAGTCATATTTCCATTTCTACTCTGTGCATTGTTTGTTTGGATTAATAATGCAAAGTGTTAGAAGCTTCATTGTTGTATAACGTTTGCTTGATATGTGTTTAAATGGGTGACATGGTCAGTGATATTCATATAGCTGGCCCCAACTAGTTCAGAGTGAGGCGTAATAGTTGCTGGTAGGAGTTTCGATGGATTTGTATTGAGATGAAAAATGTCGTCTATTAGGAAATGTGATAATTGGGATTGATAAGAGAAGTTAGACCACTTGGGATAACTATAGTAAGAAGTGCACATGTATGTTTGGTTTCTGTATGCTTGAACTTCCTCACGAGTGGTCTACAAATAATTTGGTTTGCCTTCTTTCCTTGCTTTATTTTCAGATTGCAAATTACCTTCCTTCAGACGAGGATCTGGATTACCCTAAAAAGTTGGAGCAATCTGTTTCAGCAGAACTGGATTCACCATCTGTAAGTGCCAAACTCTTTGTCCTGTGACGGGTACTTTGTTAACTTCGGTACCATATATCTTTAGAGGAAGCAAGAGCTAGGATAGCTTTTACCTTTATCTTTTTTCTTTTTTTGTCTTTGTAATTTTTTGGTGGAGAAGTTTGCATTCTCTTATGGAGGTTCTGTTTTGATATATTGAGGTTCTGTAAATCAATATCTTGCTCAAGGGTTGCGAACTGACTTTTCTTGACCTGTGATTCTAGTTGGATGACATTTATTGCAGCATGAAGCAAGCTATATTAATGTTAAAGGTGTAAAAATTGGAAATTAGAGGTCTGATGGAATTTGTATTTGAAACTTCTTTTTCTTTTAAGAAAAGTTTTAGGATTTCTGTTAGTATAGACTATAGATCTTTTAATTGGTTACTTTATTTTCAATAGGTCAAGTGTGCTGCTTTAGCAATCTACACAAAGACTTGGTGTATATCAATAAAATTGTTTTTAAGAAAATAAGTTAATTTATGCTGATTTATATAACTTGAGTTGGTTTGTTTTGCAGATAGCTTTCCTGCCTCTGTGCTTTTAAACACGATTTTCTGTGATTTTGCACCATATTCTATGTCTCCTTTGATTTTTTCTCCTTTGCTAGTTCGCACATATTTGTCTGACTCCTTATTTTAATGCAGGCTGAACAAAACCAAGATGTTTCCAGAACCTGGTATCCGCCCCTGGAGAAAACCATATCATGTCTATCAAAACTGTACTGTTCTCTAGAATCAGCTGTTTTTACTGGATTAGCTCAGGCAAGCAGTTACTTTTGCTAGCAGTGTCCCTTCTAATCATAGCCAGATGTTACTGGATCCTTATTTCCTCTTTTTTCCTTCTCAGGAAGCTGTAGAGTACTGCTCGTTATCCATTCAAGTAAGTTTCTTTAGTTGAAGTATATGTATTTGACTGTTCTTCTGATTATGCTGTTAAAATTTGTAATGTTGTCTCATTTGTATTTTTTTGTTCAATATGCTGTTTGTTATTGCTGAACTTCTAATTCTTTCAGAAAGCTAGCAAACTTATTGGCAAAAGGTCGTCTTCAATGGATGCACAACTTTTCCTAATAAAGCATCTACTCATCCTGAGGGAGCAGGCAGGTTTTCCTTACTTGCTTATGAAATTCCTAGTTCTTGCCATGGCTGCAGGATTCTAACTTATGATGCCTTCCAGATTGCTCCATTTGACATAGAATTTTCAGTCACACATAAGGAACTTGATTTTTCACATTTGCTGGTGAGTATTGAGTATCAACTATTTATGTTTGTATTCATTTCTTCATTGTATATCTATTGTTTTCTTTGTTTACATGGGGCAGATACATTTGAGCCGAGGGTCTTTCGGAAATAGCCTCTTTATTTCCATGAGGTATTGGTAAAGTTTGCATACACTCTACCCTCCCTAGACACTATGCATACTCTCTACCCTCTCCAAACCCTACTTTGTGGGATTTCACTGGATATGTTGCTATTGTTGTTTTCATTTCTTCATTGTCCACCACTTCTCTGCTGCAGATGTTTTTTTTTTTTTGGATAATTACATTATCTGATTTGCAGAAGAGGCTCTTTTTGGAGATTTTTCTACTATGTTATAAAGGCAGAGTTTACTCTTTTCATTATGCAATATAGGACTGAAATCATCTCTTATGGAATCAAGAAGAAATAGAAAGTTGACTTCAGTGCGTTCACACTAAGTAACCCGTTTGATCTTTGTTGTCAAGTTTGGAACCCTTGTCATTTTCCTTCATAATTTCCCTGATTTATTCCTTATGGTAACTCTGACCGACGCTGCTCATGGATGAATGCTGCATCAGGGCAGTTATGTGTTAGGGTTAACTTTTCCCTTGATTGCCACTAAAATTGACGGACACGTTATTCTAACCAAGATCTTAGTCAATTTGGAGTCAAACTTACAAATTGCTTCCTTCACAAATTTTGCCCGAGTTATATGGTGCCAATGCTCAAGTTACAGACTATCCCATGTATAGATTCTGATCCTATCCAGAATCATGAAGACAGTTGTGTACTTGTATGTACACCACATCAAGCTGTAAACGAATAGTTCTCAGGTACCAAATGCAGGGAAGATTGGATGGTAGTAGGATAAGGCCAGTTCAAATAGAGATGCCTCTCAATCTCCCTGAAGATCCTCTCACCGAAAAGGAAAAAAAATCTCTGAAGTCCAAATGATGCTAGCTAGAGTAAAGATCTTGCTCTGGTATATAGAAATAATTGTCTATCCTGCACATAGGCTGGAGATACATTCTTGTCCAATAATATTGTTGTATTTCGTTCAAGGCAAATGCATCATACAATTCCAAACATTGCTTTTCTCCATAATGTTCTGCTCTTGCTAGAATATTCCAAACCCCAACAATTGATGCAAAGAACAAGCTTAGATGCCTTATTTCAAAAAAGAACAAGCTTATATGACTTGTCAGCTGAAGAATATCTTCTCTCTGACACGTATTTTTGAGGAATTACGTAGAACTCCAAAAAACATCTCTTTCTACACTGCAAAATAACTGTAAATGTGTGGAAGTGTGCTGGGTAATGCCTAAGACCACTAAAGATTTGCTGATCAGTTGGAAGGTGGTTGGGAGAAGAGAAGCAGATGAGGACATGTGGGAACTGATCCCAACCTGCATTTGGTGGACTTTGTGGAAGGAAAGAAATGCAACATGCTTTGAAGATTAGATTAACAACATTCAGAAAATAAAAAACTACCTTAGTCTGCTTCACTTTTGGTGTAAACAGGATATGGTGGCGGCGAATGGAACTTTTTTTTCCTAATAAAGTTGACATTCTATAGACAACAATAGTGAAAGGGGAAGATGCTTTTCCGCATGACTTTATTTAGATCCTAGAGCTTCGAGGCAGGTGTATTTCTTTGTATGGTTGGCGGTGCGATCTTAAAAGCAAAAATTGAGGGAAAGTATGATCACCTATGTTAGTTGGTGCTTTATGGGTAAGAGTGCAGGAGAAAAACGTGGCTAATCGGTTATGGAGGGTGACTCTCAACTTGTTTAGGATGCAATGCAATGCCAGACAGAATGGAGGCATGACAAAGATGGATGCCGGGCACAGTGAAGGAGGTTTTACTAATTGTGACTCATAGGAGGGGGAAGAGAAACGCAAGGGCATGGAGTGTTTCCCCCTTAGCAATCATGTGGCTCGTTTGGATGAAATATGAGGGCATTCGAAGGGGTGGAGCAACACTTTGTATAATTGCAGAGTTGCTTTTTGTCTTTAAATTCTTTTTGGTGTGCTTTCGAGGTCCCTGTTTGCAAAGAGGATTGAATCTCTTTAGTTGAGAACTACATTTTGATGTAGGTTCTCTTCTTCTGATATACAGGTTGTATACAGGTTTTTTTCCCATTTGTTCATAAAATGATTTACCTTATCATCAAAAAAAAAAAAAAAAACATCTGTAGTGGAATAGACTATGAGTATAAGCCTTCAAATCTGAGCTTTGAACCGTGCGTAACTGATCCTCGGGGATTTCTCAGTTATAATCAAAAGATTGTCTAATCTCATCTCAAGGCCATTGACTGTCTCCTATTATGTAGTGGAATGAACCATCAGTTTAAGCCCTCAAATCTCATGCTATATGTGCTGAATTTCTTAGCTTTAGATTAATGTTTGATTGACTGTTAGATTGTAAAACTTTCTTTTATAAATTTCCAGGATCATCTGAGGCGGATTCTAAGGGGTCAGACATCAATCTTTGACTGGTCGAGATCAACTTCATTAGCTAGAACTTTATCTCCACGAGTTTTGGAAAGTCAAATTGATGCCAAGAAGGTACCTGATCCACTTGTTTAAAGTGGTTTTTCACTTGAGTAGCTTTTTGTATCAATTTATTGTAGTGTAGCTTTTTGTATCAATTCATTGTAGTTATTTTTATTTATCGGTCGTCTCATAGAAAAAGATTAATCTTCAGGCATTTTGGTTGACTCTTCTTTATGAACAGTTATCACTTAATTAATCAATCTACACCTAAACTCCAAACTTGTTATCATCGACAGTCATCATAATTTGATAATCGTTTTTCTAACTATTAACCTGCATCACCCTCGTGGTGTATCTGTACTTGGGACAGGTTATGCTTGCTCAAAAGGTTATTTCACGTTGGTAAATTTCAGTATAGAAAAGTGTTCACAGAAATTCATATAATCAATATAATATTCAACCTGTTTCAAAGTCATTTCACTTTTCTGTTCTGCAATCTGTTCCGCAATTCTTTGCTTAGTGATACCATAGATTGGTAAACAAATGGAGGGCATTGAATAAGATACTTAATGTCGAATACCGTAGTTCATTCACAATTTAAATTAAAAAGAAAAAAGAAGGCATCTAGGAAGCATGTATTCTCAAGCTCTGAACAGTCAGTGGCAATACATTGTACACTTTAGTGAGTGTCCCTTCAAGAGCTATGTTGTTCCTTGTTTAGCAGTAGCTGACTGATTCATACTGATAATGATTAATGATGTCTGAGAACCCTTGATTTAAGCCCTTTTTGAATTGCTAGATTGTTATTGGCCACATGTTCAGAAAATTTGTGCTCCCTTGTTCTAGACTTCTGGTATCACTGGATGTTCCCTTCCTTCCTAATTTTGTTCTGTTGGTACTCTTTGGAAACTAACTCCTGTCATTGAGCTCTTTTTGATATCTGATGAGAACCCTTTAAGTCCTAGTTTCCATTTTTGAGTCCCTCCCTTATGTTTCACCGTTTATATCCTTAAAAAATTCCTCATGAGTGTAAACTACCCGTTAAATATTTTACATGTTTATTTGGCTTAAAGGATGATGCTTGAGAGCTTCTCCAAAGTGTTGGTTCAGCATTGAAGATGCGATTCTATTGACACTTCGGACTCTTTTTCTAAACAAAAGGAATTGGCACCTATGGGTCATGGTTGTTGAAAATTGCTTTTAGTCACTACATTAATTCTCTTTTTAGCAAAATAAGTTGCATGTTTTAGGATGATTTAAAATTTTATCTTAGGTTTTGTTCATATGGTGTTCATTGATCTCGAGAAGGCCTATGACAAAGTTCCGAGGGATGTCCTTTGAAGATGTCTAGAGGTGAAAGGTCTTCCAATGACATATATTAGGGTGATAAAAGACATGTACGATGGAGCCAAAACTCGGGTAAGAACGGTGGGAATGTTTTGACATATATTAGGGTGATAAAAGACATGTACGATGGAGCCAAAACTCGGGTAAGAACGGTGGGAGGAGACTCAGAGTATTTTCGTGTTGAGATGAGACTTCATCAAGGATTTGTCTTGAACCCTTTTCTGTTTGCCTTGGTGATGGATGAGCTGACACGTACTATTCAAGAGGAGTTTCCATGGTGTATGCTATTTGCAAATGACAGATCTTGGGTCCATCATCCAGAGTAGTGGTGATATCGATGATGATGTCACACACCGTATGGGGGTAGCATGGACGAGATGAAGGCTTGCCTCTGGAGTATTGTGTGATAAGAAGATACCACATAAACTCAAAGGTAAGTTCTACAGGATGGTGGTTAGATCGTCTTTGCTGTATAGGGTGGAGTGTTGGCCGATCAAACCTAAGCTCAAAGGTAAGTTTTAGAGGATGGTGGTTAGACCCTCTTTGCTATATGAGGTGGAGTGTTAGCCAATCAAAAATTCACATGTTCAGAAGATGCAGGTCGCGGAGATGAGAATATTGAGATGGATGTGTGGATATACCAGGAGTGATAGGATTAGGAATGAGACCATTCGGGAGAAGCTAGAGGTGGCTCCTGTGGTTGAGAAGATGAAGGAAGCGAGACTGCGATGGTTTGGACATGTGCAAAGAAAAAGTAATGATGCTTCTGTTAGGAGGTGTGAGAGGTTGCATATAGGAGTTACACGGAGGGGTAGAGGCAAATCGAAGAAGTATTGGGGGAGGTGATAAGACCAGATATGGTGAAGCTTGATCTCACCGAGGACATGACCTTAGGTAAGAAGGTGTGGAGGTCGCGAATTAGAGTAGCAGGCTAATAGGTTAGTAGGGTTAGCTGATGTCTGCCTGTGGGGTATTAGTTGGATAGGAGGTTTAGTCATGCCTTTATATTTTATGGTGTCTTTAGCCGTGTTATATATATTATTGCTATCGTATTTAGCAGATTATCACGTGTTTTTGGTTATTAGTTGCTCTTTCTGTTTCCTTTTATATTCGTTCCGCTTTTTCATATCTAATTTATTCTGCTTATGGATTTTCGAGATGGGGGTTCCTAGGAAACAACCTCTCTACCTTTATGAGGTAGTGGTAAGGTCTACGTATATTCTACTTTCTACCCTCCCCAGACCCAACTCGTGGGATTCCATTGTGGGTATGTTGTTGTTATATTAGGCTTTGTTTAGTTGTTGATATATTTTAGGTTGTTTGGAAGTAAGGGTTAGTAGTGGTAAGAAGGGTACAGTCTTAAATAAGTTGAGAGTAGGGTCATGAAACATAGTACCACTTATAGGGAAGTCCATAGAGCTAGTGAAGAGTCTCAAGAGGAGACAAATTAATATAGCGTGTGTTCAGGAGATCAGATGGGTAGGTACCAAAGCGCAGGATGTGTACGAGTTTAAATTATGGTACTCAGGAGGCTCTAGGGATAGAAATGGGTAGGTATCGTAGTAGATGAGGATCTTAGAGAGTATGTGGTTGAGATCAGGAGGATTGATAATAGGATGATGTCTATTAAACTTATTATTTGTAGACATATAGTAAATGTTATTAGTGCTTATGCGCTTCAAGTGGGCCTGGATGAAGAAGTCAAAAAGCTCATTTGGGAGGATTTAGGATAAGGTTTTGAGAGGTATACCAGACACATAAAAGATCTTCATTGGGGAGACTTTAATGGGCATATTGGTGCAATTTCGAGTGGTTTTGACATTGTTCATGGAGGCTTTAATTTTGGGGAGAGAAATAGAGGTTAGGTGTCTCTCTTAGATTTTGCTAAAGCCTTTGAGTTGGTGATTGCTAACTTATGTTTCCCAAAGAGGAAAATCACTTGATTATCTTTCGTAGTATGGTAGCTAAGATTCAGATTGATTACTTACTCCTCTTGAAGGGTGACAGAAGCCTTTGTAAGAATTGCAAGGTTATTTCGAGTGAAAATATTTCCACTCAACATAGGTTTTTGGTAATGGACTTGGAGATTAAGAGGGATAAGAGGAAGAAGGCTTTTTATGACTGACCGAGGATTAATAGGGAGGCCCGACTCCTGCCCTTTCTCGGGAGATAGGGGAAACTGAGTAGTTTAGGGGATTGAAATAGTAGTGGGGATGTGAACAACATGTGGGACACAACTGTTGGTTGCATTAGAAAAGTAGCTACCGAGGTACTAGAGATATTAAGAAGGATCTTTGGTGGACATCAAGGTGATTGGTGGTGGAATGGAGAAGTTCGGGGCAAAGTGAAAGCTAAGAAGGTTGCCTATACAAAGTGGTTGGAGTGTATGGATGAGGATGAAAAATGGAGGTTTAAGGATATCTCTAAGATGGCAAAAACAGAAGCAAAGTCGGCAGTCACGAGCACTAAGACAATAACATTTGAATGTTTGTAGGTCGAGCTAGGAGCAAAAGGCAGGGACAAGAGATTATACATACTCATAAGAGAGAGAGAGAGAGAGAGAGAGAGAGAGAGAAAAGCTCACTACTTGGACCAAGTGTAGTGCATTAAGGATGAGGATGGTAAGGTGTTGGTGGACAAGACTTCATTAAGCAAAGGTAGCAAGCTTACTTTCACGAACTCTTAAATGAAAAAAGGGACAGTGATATAAAGCGGGGTGATTTGGCGCACTTTGATAGTCATCAAGATTTTGGTTATTGTAGGCATTTCAGGGTTGAGGAGGTTAGATGTGCAATTAGTAGGATGAACAAAAGGAGGGCGATCAGGCCCGATGTGATTCCGGTGGAATTTTGGAAAAACATTGTCAAGGATGGTATGGAGTGGTTGACTAGGTTGTTTAATGCTATTTTGAAGACTGCTAAGATGCCCGATGAATAAAGAAGGAGCACAATGGTTCCATTATACATGAACAAAGGTGATATTCAATATTGTAACAATTACAGGAGTATCAAGTTGCTTAGCCACACTATGAAGGTTTGGGGGAGATTGGTGGAAATAAGGGTGAAAGGAGAAGTGTCTATTTCAGAGAATCAGTTCGGATTAGAGCAATCCATCATGTTCGGAGACTGGTGGAGAAATATAGGAAAAGGAAGAGGGACCTTCATAAGGTATTCATTGATCTTGAGATGGCCTATGACAAAGTTCCGAGTGATGTTTTATGGACGTGTCTAGAGGCGGAAGGTATTCCAATGGTGTATATTAGAGTGATAAAGGATATGTATGATGGAGCAAAAACTCGGGTAAGAACGATGGAGGGGACTCAGAGTATTTCCTTGTTGAGATGGGATTTCATCAAGGACCTGTGCTGAGTCCTTTTCTTTTTGCCTTAGTGATGGATGAACTAACACGGTCTATTTAGGAGGAGGTTCCATAGTGTATGCTATTTTTGGATGACATAGTATTGATTGATGAGACCCAGGTTAACATTCATAATAGGTTGGAAATTTGGAGACATACTCTGGAGTCTAAAGGAATCAAATTGAGCAGGACCAAAACAGAATACTTGGATTGCAAAGTGTTGCGAGGTATGAAGCGAACTTCGAAGTGAGACTTGCCACTCAATCTATTTTTAAGAGAGAGCTTTAAATATCTTGGGTCCATCATCCAGAGTAGTAGTGATATCGATGACGGTGTCACACATCGTATTGGGGCAACATGGATGAAATTGAGGCTTGCCTCTGGAATATTGTGTGATAAGAAGATACCACCTAAACTTAAAGGTAAGTTTTACAGGATGGTGGGTAGACTGTCTTTGCTATATGGGGTGGAGTGTTGCCCATTTAAAAACTTCCATGTCCAAAAGATACAGGTTGCAGAGATGAAGATATTGAGACGTATGTGTGGACATACCAGGTGTGATAAGATTAGGATGAAATCATTCAGAGAGGTTAGTGGTGGGCTCTGTGGCAGACAAGATGAGAGAAGCGAGATTGAGATGATTTGAGCATGTGTAGAGAAGGAATGCCGACGCTCCTGTTAGGAGGTGTGAGAGGTTGGATTTAGGGGTTATGCGAAGGGACAAATGTAGATTAAAAAAGTAATTGGGGGAGGTAATTAGACAGGATATGACGCAGCTTCATATCATCGAGGACATGACCTTAGATAGAAAGATGTGGAGGTCGCGTATTAGGAAAAAAAGGTTAATAGGCTAGTAGAGATAGAATGTTGTCTTGCCTTGTGATGTACTAGGTTAGTAGAATTAGTCGCATCTTTATATATTGTGTTGTTATTATCCATTATCTATTTTGCTACTTCTAATGTACTTATAAAATTATCAATTGCTTTTCTTTCTAATTGTTTGTTTTTATCTAGTATTCTTCTGCTTTTGGGGCTGAGATATTTGAGTTGAGGGTCTTTCGGAAAATTCTCTATCTCTATGAGTTAATGGTAAAGATCTATGTACATTTTACCCTCCCCAAACTCCACTTGAGGGATTTAACCCATTTTCTGCCCATGCTTATTTTTTCAATGTACAGGCTATTCTCAACCATGGCAAGCAATAGTCTCTCTTTCAATGTCCCATAAATTTCACCTATGAAAACTATCAAATTTGGTTCGTGAAGATGAAATCATATTTTTAAACTTATGATTTATGCAATGTTGTAATGGAAGAACGATCCATGCAAACACTTTCTTCAAATCCTATCAATGTAGAAAATAAAGCATTTTCAAAAAAGCTTTAGACAAGGCAAAGTTAGTGAGAGTGTTTTTTCAGCACAAACCGAAAAAAGAAAAAGAAGGAAAAAAAACATGTTATGATGTGCAAGTTCAAAATGCTCAAAACAATCCTCAAGCACAAACAATAAAAGCAAAAATTTAGGAGGAACAACTTTTTAAATTACAACAACTGAAGCAAAGAGGAGTGTTCAAAATTGCTTCTGGTTATTTCAGTAATTTTCTTTTTAGCAAAATAAGTTGCATGTGCTAGAATGATTTTACATTTTAAATTTCTATTAGGCTTGTTTAGTTGTTGAAATATTTTAGGTTTTTTGAATTTTAAATATTGTAGATTAAGTTTTAAGTTGGCTATTTAAAAATACCAACATATAAGTGATGCAGTTATTATGTTCTAGCCCTTTCTTAGAGGGATAGGATAGTCTGTGAAATACATTGTTTCTTCTAATCAGAGGCAAGTAACATTTATTGACTTTTGTAGGTCCGTTTTCTCTATATAAATCTTAACCATGGTTTTGATTCAGTGTTTTTGGGGTTGTCTCAATGATGCATGGACTTCTATTGATTCTCCAATTTAGCTAGCGAGTATCATGTATGACTTTATGAAAACATTTTGGGCCTTTTTTGTCCCATAGAAACCTTTACTAGTTCAATTTACTTGGGGTGTGGTATGGTCCTTATGATTTCCTTTATTATTACTCCCTTCATTTGAAAAAAAAGACCTAATTTTCTTTTTATTTTGTTTTAAAAAGAACGACTCCTTTGCTTTTTCCACAACACTTTAATTTTGATTTTCTACATAGCATGTTTAAAGCATAAGATTAAAGGGCATTTTGGAATGTTTGGCATAAGTTTAACTTAGTATCACAAGATTGAAAAGTCTTCTCTTTTTTTTTTTTTTTTTGATAAAGAAGTCTTCTTTTTTTTTTTTTTTTGTTTTTAAAACTCTGTGTCAAATCAAATTTTTTTTTTTTTTTTTTTGATAAAAAATCTTTTTTTTTTTTTTTTTTTGTTTTTAAAACTCTGTGTCAAATCAAATTAGGCCATTTTTTTGGAAACGGAGGGAGTATGAGATAAGGTAAAGGTTTCATTAAAGGAAGTAACTTTAAGAGGTGCTAAAGACTTTCATGACATTTTCCAATGCCAATGCAAGTCCCAATGGCCTTTAGCATTAAACTATAACAACTCTTTCCCTAAAATTTGCCACCCTCACCAGCTATCCAAATCTGTGAATCCATCTGTTATTATCAAGGAACCATGTTCTAAAAAATTATAGAAGCTGACCAATTTCATCAACCTCTCTAGTATCATTGCATCTCCATACCACTTGCATAAAAAGACTTCAATTATGGAATTTTAAAAATCACACCTAATCCTCACCTTATCTTTTATAAGCTCCTGCAACTTCACCAGATGAACTTTTTCTTTCCATAATGCCCTTTCTAAGGAACATGCTTCTCATGGAATTCATCTTCATTTCTACACAACCAGGGGTGGAAAAAAGTGACATTCAGGTGCTTAATTTTCTTACCTTGGGTAAATTCTGTATGGACAGGTGTTTCTAGGATGCCATTCAGTTCCTTTTCTTCTATATATATGTTTTTTTGTACAATACATAAACGTGCCATTTCACTTGGTCTCAATTGATATCTATGCCCTCTAACTTTAGGTATGGACAAGTAGGTACTTAATTTTGTATAAAGTTGAACAAGTAGACAAATAAGTCTTATGTGACATAATACACAAAGGATGCTTATTTCAAAATATTTATGGCATCTTTTTTATTATAAACCCATTCATTCTTATTTAAAAATATTTGAGTTCATTTGTAGGACACATGTATCTGCCTGTTTAACTCTTACAGGTTGAAGTGCTTACTTGTGCACAACCAAAGTTGGAGGACTTAGATGCCAATTGTGGCCATGTTAACGGGCACATTTATGCATTATGCTTTGTTTTTCTTGTTCTTTTCCTATCAATTTTCTTAGTTATTTATGAGTTTCATAATCTTTTTTCGATAAATCAAATAAATATCAATTTATGCCAAATTAGAGTTCCATTAACATTATCTGTGCAATTCCTAGATGTGTTCGCAATTTTATTTTCTTCACTATAAATATTATGGCAAATAAAATCACTTATTTGCTAGTAATTCTGATGCCCTTTCCTTTTCTTTTTTCATCATAGTTTTTAAAGTTGGAGGTTTGGAGAAAAGACCTTAGAGTCTAAAGAATTTAGGTTAAACAGGCCAAGTCTGAATACTTGTAGTGCAAGTTAAGTGATGTGATACATGAGGCTAACGTAGAAGTGAGCCTTGATATACAGGCTATCCAAAGGAGAAGTAGTTTCAAGTATCATGGTTTTATTATCTAGGGGAATGGGGGAGATTGATGAGGATGCCACTCACCATATTGGTGCAGGGTGGATGAAATGGAAGCTTGCATTAGGATGATAAAAAGGTGCCACCTAAACTTATAGGCAGTTTACAGAGTGGTGGTTAGACTAGCTATGTTGTACGGGATAGAGTGTTGGTCAGTCAAGAACTCTTACATTTAGAAGATTAAAGTGGTGGAGACGAGGATATTATGATGGATGTGCTGGTATACTAGGAGAGATGAGATTAAAAATGAGGATATTCGAGACAAGATGTCGGAAGCAAGGTTGAGATGGTTAGGACATGTGATGAGGATATGCATGGATGCACAGTGCGAAGGTATGAGAAGTTGTCTATGGATTGATTCACGAGAGATAGGTAGATTGAAGAATTACTGGCGATAAGTGATTAAATATGATGGTGCACTTGCAACTTATTGAGGACAAGACCTTGATAGGAAGGTGTTGAGGACACGAATTGGGCTAGAAGGTTAGTAGGTAGGAGCGCATTGTGTTGGTGCCCTTAGCAATAGTTGTACTGTGCTTGTAATTTCTTGTTTTAGTATATTTTGGTACAATCGATTGTTTCCTGTAGTTCGATTATAGTATTATTTTATAGTAGTAGTGTTCTGCTAATATCTATTGTTTTTATTGCTATCTATTGTCACTTGTAGTTCCATTAAGTCTTTTTCTAAACCGTTTTTGTCTTTTTATCAGAAATAACCTCTCTACCCACCTCTGAGGTAGAGGTAAGGTTTACGTATATTCTTCCCTCCCTAGACCCCACTTAGTGGGGCTACACTAGGTATGTTGTAATTTTTGAAGTTAGGTACTGGTTGAAGGGTGCTAAAATAGGTTTATGTTCTCTTTGTTCAGTTATGCTTGATAATTTGTTACCCTTTTCTTATTTTACCATCTGCGTGCCCTCTTCCCTATCTTTGAAACAAGGGTATCGATATTTACATGGAAATATGCAACTACATCAACCTTCATCCCTGGGAAAAATTGGGCAGGGTGAAATAGATGTCTATGAATGATGATTACAAAATTTTTAGAAGTTCAATTTGTAAAAAGCTTCTTTGAATGCAGGACTTGGAGAAAAGCCTGAAAACTACTTGTGAGGAGTTCATTATGTTAGTGACTAAGTTAGTTGTGGAACCGTTGCTTTCTTTCGTGACAAAGGTTAGTTCTGTTTTCCATTTTCGTCCTTTGTTCTTTTCTTTATTTGTGGGAGCAATCTTTCAACATTTTCTGCCTTGCCCTTTAAATAATTAACAATTTCTATTGGGGCACCTTCTCTTCTCCTTGGCTTCTTTACTTGCTATTTCTTTTTCCGTGAGCTGAAGGTCTATTGGAAACAATCTCTCTACCTCCAAAGGTCTACTTACACTCTAACCTCCCCAAACCCCACTTGTGGGATTGCATTGGGTGTGCCGTTGTACCTTTTCTTCTCTTGATGAAGACCATTTTCTCCATCCCACGTATCTGATTCATTATAAGTATAACTATGCCATCTATAATTAATTATTCAAGGTCTCATCAACTTTTAAGAGGGTAGTTGAATAGGCTTATTTTTAGGTGCTTTTGGCTTTTAAGCATGTGATTTTTAGAAGTATTTGGCAAAGACACAGTGTTGTAAAGCACTTCACTTTAGGCTTAAAAAATACCAAAAAAAGTGAAAACTGAAAAGTAGATAGAGTACCTACTTTTGGCTTTTGGCTTTTGGATTCTCACTTTCAAGTGACTTCAGAAAAGCTTATCTAAACATTCCCTAACACTCTGTTTGGATGGTGGTTTTTCCTGATATGGTTAATAAGAGAACCATGTTTGTTTTGATTGCTTCTTTAATTACATTGTATGGTGTGGTTTGGTTTCATCGTTTTGCAACCATAAAACCTCTCACTTTATGAAACCACCAATTTGGTGTTATCCCATTGTTTACTTTTTTCTTTTCCAATCATACCCTCCCTTAATTTTGAATAATTCTAATTTACCCTCCATTCTTGTATAAACTTTGCAAAGACAGTTTTCGTTGTGCCTTCACAAAGAACTTGAGGGACCTCATAACTGTTCTACGAGCAAGCCCAGGATTATTCTCACGGAGAATGTTGAATACTCTGCCCAGAAGCTGTGGAATCGAAAGCGAAAATCAATTGCCATTAACCAAAAGTCTAAAAGCAAACCAGTAGTATGCATCAGGAAACGAAAATCAGATCTATGCCACTAGTTCCCTATAACAAATAAAGCAGGAAACCTTTGCTTGAAGAAGTACAATGACTACAATGAACACCTTTTGGCAATATAGTCCTAGTCTTAGCACAGATTTCTTATATTAGAACTTCAGCCTTTGTCTTTTTAATTCAAATTAATATAAGTGGTTCATGGGGGGCAAATTCATTAAAAAGAGTTACTTTGACTTTGGGCAATAAGTTTATGTAATTGGATGCTCTTTTTAATTATTATTTTTATTAAAAAAAGTTTTACCTAAAAAAATATTGATATATTTAATATTTATAATAATCAAGGGTATACTTGTAAATTTATAGTTGCGATACAGTGCCCTACAATCAAATCAAACAAGAAAATCACTAAACAATAGTAAACCATAAAGTCTATCCAAACATTGTATTGTACTGTACTATACAGTACCATACCATACCATATAGTTCCATATATTATAAAACCATGGGAAATCACCATGGAAACAGTGTGTAAGTGCTCAAAAGCTGCCATCTCCTTGTATACTTTCAACTTCTTTCATGCATTTATATACGATTTGTTCGCTGCCATCTTTTTCTCATCAAATTTTGAAATTGAATCTTACCAGCTGCGTCTATACCTTTGACATTAGAGTTTGGGACATATTACCTATGTCTCTTTTTTGTCTTATAAGGGCCACTTGAAACAGTTGTAGCTTCATAGTATTATAAGAAAACATAAATACGTTGTCCATTAGCGGATTCCAGGCTGTACAACTGGCTTTTATAAACCTGGATTTCCCGGATTGTATCTCCATAACCATTTCATTATCATGCATATTTTGTGTATAGCCAAATCCTTGATCCCCAAGCGCACCATACTTTTGGAAGTAGGCCTTTTTTTCACAGGTAGACTACAACCAAAAGTGTGGTTCCCCTTCAAATGTATTACAGTCTATCAGAAGCTCAAAACTATATTTTGTTTACATCAAAGATGTTCTGTTTGAGCTAATAAACTATATTTACACCAAAAATAAAATGAACCTGGGCACTTCATTTTGACCTCCTGTAGACTGTTCTATACTCTAAAAACTCCTATTGTTTTTCTCGTTCCAGATTGACCACCAAATACAAGCTGAGACAATCTTCCATCCGAGTACCCCTCTAATGCTTCCTGGTTTCATCCAACTGATCCCTTTCAGGCGTTGAACATTTTCCATAGCTGGTATGTTCATTTACTGTGTAGAAATGATGGTTGACACACCCAAAGGCCAACTGATAGCCTCTCTTGTTCAGGTTCTCATATGTTAGAATTGCTTCCTATGCCAAAAGCCAAGTGAAACAGTTCACTTTGTAAGGCACCTTAGCTTTCCATATTATCTTCCATGGACAATCGTTCTCTTGTTTCCTTGTCATGTTAAGGGCCTTATAAGCAGACTTAACAGAGAAGACCCCTTTTTGTCTTCTTGCCATATCAACAAGTCATTATCCTCATTAAGACTTTTGTGAACTGCTAAAGAACTGATCAGCTCTGCCACATTTTCAATCTCCCAATCATTCAGCTTTCTCATTAGGCCAAGATTCCATCCCGGCCCAGTTCAGATGGAAGTTACAGTGGCCTGTTGCAATTGACATAGTGTAAATAGATCGTGTTTGCTTGTTTCAAGAACACTGTTCCATTTCACTTGTCTTCCCAGAAGGTCTCCATGCCATTTCCCACTTGCACTCTCGTTCTTGCTTGTAACATTAGCCAAAGATTTCTAATGGCCCTCCACACAGTGCAACTATATGGAATGGTCACTTATTTTATCATCCACTTATCCTCCATCCCATATGTTGATCACATCCTTCCATAGCATGCTACCCTCATTTGTAAACTTTCATAACCATTTCAACGTCAGGCTTTGGTTTGTTTCTTTAGATTCCTGATACCCATGACCCCTGTTTTCTTGCTCACTATTAATTCGTTTCACTTCACTAAGTGGAATTTTCTCATCTTCACTGCCTTGCTATAATAACTTTCTCCTCTGATCATCAATGCATTTGGACACAATAGCGGGCATAGGTAATACAAACATCATGTAGGTGGGTAGTATATCAAGTACACTATTTACTAGAGTCAATTTGCCTCCCAGTGCAAGTAGTGGCACTTCCAGTTGGCAAGTCTCTTCTCACTCTTCTCCAATACCCCATTTTGGACCCCTTTATTTGCTCTTGGCCCCTGTTAGAATAGGAATAGGAACAAGAATAATATCTACAATCCTACTTAGAATAGGAATAAGAATAATATATAGAATCCTACTTGGAAAAAGCTTGTATTATAGTACCCTAGTTGGAAAAGGAGTCTAATATAGTATCTATAAATAGGGTCTCAATGTAATAATGTAAACACAACAATTTAATAATATTCTTTACCAATATTTCTCACATGGTATCCGAGCTTCTACGATCTTGGTAGAAAATCAAAGAGCTTCTGTTGCCGGCGGGCGCTATGACCCATATATGTCGCCCGTTTGGCCATTGATTATGTTAGCAAAATTTGGGTCACCCGTATATCTCTTTGATGACTATTTTCTCATAACTAATTTGCATAGCATCGTGTTATCTTTCCAATGACTCTTTTTTCATATTTAATTTGCGTAGCGCTGTGCTATCTTTCCGGTGACTACTTTCTTAGTTGTGTTGGGTCGTGCCATCATTCCGACCCTATCCATAATATTTCTCTTTTTCAGTAGGTCATGCCGTCAATATGATCCCGCCTATATAATTGCAATTTTTCAGTAGGGTCGTGCCATCATTCTGACCCTACCCATATAATTCTCGTTCTTAGTAGGGTCATGCTATCATTCCGATCTTACCCATATAATTTAATTTCTCAATTTGATGATCACTTTCAACCATCAAATCTAATAATCCAACGCAGTTTTGTTTGGGGGGGGGGGGAATCTGGTAGCCTTGTATGTCAATTGTGTAGGTAACTATGATTTAAAAAAATCTTCTTAAGCTTGTCCTGGAAAGTTCAACACTGCAATTCAGAAATTTATTTGTGTTTTATCGACATTATGCATTAAATTCTGTATTCATGAGAAGACCAAACACATTAAAGATTGATTGTCAATTTTGTGAAGTCGAGTGATCAACTTGCAGATTTCTTACCAAGCTCTTCATCGGTCGTCGTATTAATTACATTTGTAACAAGCTAGGTACATATGACTTGTATGCACTAGCTTGAGTGGGAGTTTTAGAATAGGAATAGGAACAAGAATAATATCTATCATCCTGCTTAGAATAGGAATAGTATATAGAATCCTACTTGGAAAAGGAGTCTAATATAGTATCTATAAATAGAGTCTCAATGTAATAATGTAGACACAATAATTTAATAATATTCTTCACCAATATTTCTCACAGCCTCCAAAGGCATACCTGGGTAAGTAGTTGGAAACTCACCGACCCTGCCTCTGATTAAAACCCCCGCACAAACCAACCAACCACACACACAGAGTTGAACTATGCAGCCCTGACACAACT
The DNA here is from genome assembly GCA_000787875.1 of Solanum virginianum. NCBI lineage: Eukaryota > Viridiplantae > Streptophyta > Magnoliopsida > Solanales > Solanaceae > Solanum > Solanum virginianum. The sequence goes on along the minus strand of DF358826.1, from coordinate 34,651 downwards.
TCAAATATGAAAAAACCACCCTCGGAATCCTGATTTGTTCTTCTGCCTCACAAATTACCAGAGCGTCATCTGAATATTGGAGATCTGTGATCGCCATGGGCAGGACCTGTGTTTGCCTTACCTATGATGAGTGATTTGTAACAGGAAAGGAATCATCAAGGAGCTTGAATTGAAGAGTATGAGAAATTATTATAAAGCTAAAGGGTATTTTGTCCTTGGATTAGTGAATCAGGTTAAGGAGAAAGACCGAGTTGATTCATTGATAGAAGGGGCTGGACCACCAAGAGCTGAATGAACTGACTAACTAAAATATTCTGAACCATCAAATTTCCAACATTCAAAAAAACCATAGACCACCATGGCGGTGCAATAATAGCGGGAAAGGGATGAACACTGAAAACTCATTAAAATAAAATGAATACCCTTTGGGAAGATGGTCATGTGACCACGGCCTAACTTTTCTGAAGTTATACAACATGGAAAACGCAAGGAAATGAAGGGGAGGGATTGGTAATAAACTCCAAGTGAGGCACAAACCTGGGTCTTCTTCTAGGATTAAACCCAGACTGAATGGTGCTAATGTAGCCAATGGGTATGTGAAGGATGCTAGACCAGCTGGAGAGCGGGAAAACAAGGAGGGCG
>DF358826.1:9128-20174 GCA_000787875.1 Solanum virginianum | reverse complement strand
CAATCTCAATAGGAAAATAATCTGAATCTCCTCCCACCGTTCTTACCCGAGTTCTGGCTCCATCGTACATATCCTTAATTGCCCTGATATGTGCCATTGGGACACCTTTTACCTGTAGACACCTCCATAGGACGTCCCTTGGGACTTTGTCGTATGCCTTCTTAAGATTTGTTACAGTTTTGAATATCTCCTTTATTCTTGTACAATGGAACCATTGTACTCCTCCATTCATCAGGCATCTTGGCAGTCTTCATAATAGCATTAAACACTTTAGTCAGCCACTCTATGCCATCCTTGACCATGTTCCTCCAAAAGTCTACTGGAATCTCATTGGGGCCGATCGCCCTCCCCCTCTTCATCCTACTAATAGCCCGTCTTACCTCGACTCTGAATCGCCTGCAATAATCAAAATTACGATGGTTTTCTGAGTGAGCCAACTTACCCAGGTCAATATCTCTATCTCCTATTTCATTTAAGAGTTTATGAAAATAAGCTTGCCACCTTAATTTAATGGAAGTGTCATCCACCAACACCTCGCTCTCCTCATCCTTGATGAACTTTATTAGGTCCTAATCGCGAGCTTTCCTTTCTCTTACTTTAGCGAGCCTATACAATCTTTTGTCCCCGCCTTTATCACTTAACGTCTCATAAAGGCGCTCAAACGCTGTTGACTTAGCACTCGTCACCGCCATCTTTGCTGATAACTAAAAAATGTGACTGTTAGGAATTATTGAGAAGGATCAAGTCACAGGACGATGAACATGATAATTGAAATCAATTGACTTTGACTTTCTCTTGCCTTTGTTTGGATTCCTAGATTGACCTATTTTATATATAACTCCAACTTGTTGACGGGAGAGTGAAATCTTAGAGTTTAATGGAAGAGAGAACTCTAATGTCTTTTTTTGTTGGTTAAATGACGATTTAATGATTTATTCATCACAAACCCTTTTAAATAGGTGTCTTATTATGAAAATAGGAAATTTAGTCCTTATGAAAATAGAAATCTAGCCATATTCCAAACTAATAACTGTAGCTGTAGCTTAACCTAATCCTTCCTTATCTGGAATAATAAAGAAAGCTACTAAAAATTACACTTACATAATTTAATTGGGTTCCAACGCATCCACAACATTACCCCCTCAAGTTAAAAGAGCTTGTCCTCAAGCTCTAATTTCACAGCAGCCATATGGAACTTCTGGACTAGTGTTGGAAGCTGAATCATCCAATTCCATCCAGAAAAGTCGTTTGCACTAGTGAATGGTTGAATATTGTTCGCCACAATTATAGTGTAATGCCTTAGCTCCTCTATGCCATTTCTGCATGAATTATTGCTTGACAAAAGGGGTTTAGTTGCTTGTCTGGGTATTAGTCGAGGTAAATGAGTCAACTAAACTAGGAGCAGATTTTGTGGAGTTAAGTGTGCTGCCAAGACTTGTCCGGTACTGCTGCCATGCCCTTTTTTTGCTAATATTACTTACTTTGTGCAGTTGTTTCTGTTCTAAAGCATGGGATACACTCATGGCCATCTATAATTCAGGTGGTCTGAGCAACCGCACATCCATTCCGATTGAGTTACCCAACCCCATCATAAATATTCCCACGTGCAATTGTTCTAGAGTAAGCTCATTATCCTTAGCAAGCTTTTCTTGAAACTGACGTTGATAAAGTTAAACTGTACCAATTTGCCAGAGCGTGACCAATTCGTCCACCGGGTTGCTACTTTCAGAAGGTCCAAATCGTTGGAAATGTCTAAAATTCTTCCCAACTCATTGGACCCTTTGCTCGTTTAAGCTGATTATACCATAATTGTGCTCAATCTTTTCTTGCAACTAACATTGATAAAGTTCAACTAAACCAGTTTGCTGAAGCGTGACCAATTTGACCATCAGGTTGCTACTTTTAGGAGGTCCAAATCGTTGGAAACAGAGTTTCTGAAATTCTTCCAAACTCATTTGTCCCTTTGCTCAAAATGTGAAACCCAACCACTCCAACCTTTTCTGCTTTTCTTGTGTGTTGATTTTCAAAAATACTATTCACAACGCTGAGCCCAAATTGAGGGGTGGTTGCTGCTGTCATAAGTAGGAAAATCCATCCTTGCATACCTTGGTACTATCAAATGGGAATTACCACTTGTTGGATGATTCTGATGGCCAGTTGAATAGGCAGTGTATTGTCTCTAGCAGCAGGATTTGTTGGTCTGCTTGTTGTCAGGTACCCTGGACTCAGTTCCCTGGGTTGCTGGTTTTGTGGAGCCGATTGCCAATCCCAAAAATTGTTTGTCAATGACTTGGACAAAGCTTTTGCCGAGGCATTGTTCCAATGCTTCAAGTTTAGAGTTTATTAATGATTCTGTGATTGCACGTTCTTTGTGGAATCTGAAATTGATCTCATTGTCCATTGTGTCAGGTTCTCATACCAAATTGTTAGGTTTCTTAGAGAAGGATTGAGTTACAGGATGGATGATGAACAGGAGAATCTAAATCAATTGACTTTGACTTTCCTTTGCCTTTGTTCATATTTCTAGATAGACCCATTTTGTATATAACTGCAGCTCGTTGAAGGGAGGTTGAAACCTTGGAGTTCAATGAAAGAGAACTCTCATCTCTTGTTTTTTTTTTTCTTTTGAAAATACGACTTAATGATTTATTCATCAGAAACCCCTTCAGATAGGGAGTCTTACTACAACAATAGGAACACTAATCCTTATGACTAAATCCTATTCCAAAGTAATAATTGTAGCATACCTAATCCTTATGAAGCTATGAAGCGTAAATCCTATTCTGGAATTATAAAGAAACTACTTAAAATATAATTAAATACTTAATTTAATTGGCTTCCAATGCATCCGCAACAGTGACATTGGCTAAGATATCAACAAAGATTAGGTGAATAGCAACGATACCCCGTTGAACCCTAGAATAACCAAGAAAGACATTTGAGAGCTCGGGGGTTAGTTTCTAGGGGCTAAGTTATGAACATAACATGTGCTCTCAAAAACTTGAGGGGGAAGAGAGTATAGAGGTAAACCGAGTAAACAAGATTGAATAAGGAATATGATTTTGCATGAATGATGAGGACATTTGATTAATTAAGTAGCAAAAATTGAGAATGACGTCGCCCCAAAAATGTAGCAGAACATGGGATTTCAGGAGAAAAGTGTGAGCAGTCTCAATGAGGTGCCTCTCTTCCTCTCTGCTACCCTATTCTGCTAAGGAGTGTATGAACAAGTTATCTGATGAATAATTCCATGGTGAGCCATAAAACTGAGAGAATAAGTATTCTAAGGCATTATTACTATGAAAAGAATGAATAAAAAAACACCAAATTGATGTTGTATTTCAACATAGAATCTCTTGAATATAGAAAATAATTTTGAACAATCTTTCATTAGGAAAATCTGAGTACATCTTGAATAATCATCAACGAGAAGCTAATAAAATAACAAAATCCTAAGGTTGGACTGTTTCTGCTATCTCTAACCTAAGTTGCTCAGACTCTTCACTTTTGGTGCCACACCTTTGTCGACATGACATGGGTGTGGGTGTAGGATCCGTGTCCATTTTGGTCGACCGGTTTCGGGCACTTTGACCAAAATTGATGGGGAAAGTTTGGACAATTTTAATGATTTCTGTAATCAGTATAAAATCTAAGGTGAAATTGAAGAAAATGGAATATCTTATATATAGAAATTTCTATGTCACATCTTTTTCTTTAATCTCCTCCTAGGATTCTCTTGAAGTTCTCCACATAATATCTCATAATTTATGTTTTATCACTCTGTTTTTAGATATATTGATTATTTTCAGGTGAATCCCGGTACCCGTATCCATACATGGATCCATATTTCCGAATCTTAAAAATTAGATCATGAAGGATCCGGCCTCAAGATCCGCACCCAAGTCTGAGCAACTTAGACTCCAACTATCAGGATGAACTAATGAAAAAGTATTGTGCATGACTCATGACTCTGAGTACTGCGTGGAAAGATAGTGTGGGTATGTTTTTCAAGTTGAATCGACTCACAATCTAATGTGGATAGACTAGACAAACTAGGCACCATCTTTTATAACTCAGTGTTCTAAATGTTTGTGAATAAAGTTTGGAGGATCTATAATTGGACATGTTGTGGAAGAATTAGGAGAGGTAAAGTAATGGAAGCCATGAGATTCATCTCTTGCATCAATCATCTATCTCGTACTGTGGTCTTGCATAACAAAAGAATCATCAGGAAATATTATGGCATAATAGAGGGCACGAGTCACATAACTGACAGATACAAGATTAAAAGGAAAACCAGGAATATAAAGAATAGAGTTTAGAGTGACAAAGGATAAAGGCCAACTTGTTCAACTCATTTTGCTTTTGGTTGGATCCCATTGTCTAAAGTAACAATGTGGAGAGACTGAGAATAAATAATATTTGTCAAAAAGTGATTTATCACTGAAAGTATGGTCAGAATCACAGGAGTCCATGACCCATGGTCCTAGGCTATTGGACTATGAAACACATGCTGAAGTGTTAGGTTAAGTAACTAAGGCCACTTGTGGAGGTGCCTGCATAATTGCTCGATACTGAAGGAATTCATAATATTTTTTCTTCGGATAAAGAAAATCACTAATTACCCATTTTGTCAGTCTTAGCAACATGACTTGGGTGGTTGACCATGTAGAGAATAGCAAACTTTACGAGTGTGTGTCCAAGTCTATCTCAATAACTGCACTTATGTCGAGATCTTCTTAAAGGACCTCTCTAATTCTTCATAGATTGGGATATTTGATTTTCTGATCTTCCAATTAAGGATTCTGAAATAATCATGGGACTTGAATTTTCAACTCCCACATTCTTGAAGCCAAAAAAATATCAAAACCAAAAGACATAATCACAAAACATCGGAGAAAGTTGCCAAAAAGCACAAAGGAAGATCTGAAAATAAAGATGAGAGTTGCAGCTTGTAACAGCTTCAGCCGAGGTACATAGTAAAAGAAAAGATCTGAAATACTGCTGTAAAACACAAATTCTGCTGGAAAAACGAATCTGACCACGTGCCAAAAAACTGGTAGGAACTGCTCGAAAAGGCTCAAGAAAAGGAATAGATCAGATAAAATGGTAGGAAAAGCAGTTAACTCTAGGAGCATTACTAGATCTGAATTTGGTTGTTGGAACAGATGTGGGTCAGGTTGGAATGAGCAGGCCACTTTAGAAGAAGAATTTGACTCGAAACACATTGGAAAAGTGCGGTCTGTGTGTGGAGCAGATGCACTGCTGGAGACCTTGTTGCTGCCGCATGGGCTCTAATGAAGGGTCAGATGCCGGAGGGGCTTACTGGGGGTGTGCTTACTTGAGTTTTCTGGATCCTTTGGTAGTGTTGGCTTTTTGCACAATACTCAGAAAAGTAGAGATGACACAAATTCAGCCCTGGAAATTGAAATAAGGTGACCTGTCTGACTGAGTTTTCTTTCGGGGATGTGTCTCACCAATGCCTTGATACCATAAGCAAAGGTATGGGAAAACATTATTGAAATATGAACTACATTAATACAACTCAGCCCTATTTACAGACATTACAATCCTTATCCAACCATATCAAACAAAGAAAAAGATATTACAATCCTTATCCACGTAGGACACTGAGTACATTAATATTCTAAAAGTACTGTGTACTCTGGTGGGTTTAAGTTCCCCAAATTAGATTGATAAGTTCATGCTGTTCAGACGTAAAGAAGCAATAGTTCTCCTTTCTGATGTTCATTCCTAGCATAATCTTGTTCATTCCCTAATGAGTCGACTCGTTGAAATTTTTGCCCCGATTTCCTTTTCATTTTGTGTTTATGGTCACAATAACCTACAGCCTATGCATAGGTGACTTGCCAGAAAATTTAACTGATAACGATGGCTTTCTACAAGAATGACGTAATTAATTTTTTGAATCAGGTAACACGAGAATGAGGTGATCATTAAGGAAATATAAAACCAACACATTTATTTAAATTCTGTGGGTTAAATTCAAAGCTTTAAGGAAATATACAAATGACACATTTATTTAATTTCTGTTTAAAGTCATGCTTTGTCTTGTTGCAAATTCTGTATTTTGTACTTCTTAATCATTTAAAGGATTCTGAGCCTCTCAATCCGTTTTCATATTTGTGCAGGACTAATATATTGGAAGCACACGTTCAAGTGGTATCCCTTCTGAAAAAAGAATATACACCTGAGGATAGACAAGACCTTGTCAAGATGGTTTCAATGCAGGATCTGGAAGCTAAACTAGATAAGCTTCTATAATGAGTTTGGGATGAGCTCCCAAAACAGTGCTTGCTTCAACTTTGACTTCTGTGATACCAGAATTTATCGTGTTGGAGGTTCTAGGAACTTTATGGCATGGCAGAAGGTTTCAACCCTAGTGCAATTCATATACTTATAGGTCATACATGTAAAGCTTTATTGAAGGAACAACTTCAAGAGTTGGTTTTGGGAATTGTCGTCGTCAGAAGAATTTCCTGTTGATTCACTCAGGCTGTGAATAGAATCCAATGCATCACCCTTTTTGCCGTGGTAACATTCAATTCACAGTAGTATCTAGTAAGTGAATTTGAAGTTTAGACTTTGGTCTATTGGTGTCAGATTGGGGTTTTCATTACCTTGGTATTTCAAAATTCTTTCTGTAGACGCAGATCCAAGAATTTACGGCCACTTGGTTAATTTTACTACTCCCCTCCGATTGTCATGACACATAATTAAGTAAAAAAATGAAAACAAACATTTGAGACATAATATTTGTGGGTGTTATAAAATTTTACTTTAATTGACTTTTCCTTCATTTTTCTTGTTAAAATTATAGCGTATTAGTAGATGAATTCGGCTTATTAGCAATTGTTTCAATGTTTTTTAAACAAAACTGAGTGTCGTAACAATGTGGAGATAACAGGAGAAGAATAAAGTGGATTTGTGCACATTCTAGGAGGAAAGAGGAACTTTTTTCTATTCCCTATCAAAATGTGTTGTGAAACAAACCCAGACGTGAGGGTTGATGGCAAAGTAGCAGTTGGTTTGGTTCTGATTTCAGTATAATGAAGAGAACCTCTCTGTTTAGGTAAAAGAGGGAAATATATTTGGTCCATGTGATTTAATAAAGTCATTCGAAAATAATATCACTATAATGTATTCTCAGAATCATTATATCATTTATTGTTTGTTGTTTTAATTTTCTTTGGCCAATTTTCACAATCACCATAAACAATTAATTTAGGATTATATCTTCCACAATATACATGGTTAATAAGATATGAACATACGTTAATCAGGTGATGGAGCAGAAAAAACGGACGTACGCATAATACTATTTGATGAAGAAGAAATTGAAGTGGGATCGAAATCATATCAAACTGTACATGATATAATGAAGCACGTGAGTATAATAACATACCACACAAACGAGCACCGTTGTCGAATTATTTTTTGAAATTCGTGAATCTTAAGAAAGGAAACTGAAAATCCTGAATTAGAAGATACTGAAAGATAACAATAATAGAGTACTTCAGATAATACCAGCATGTCGAAGAATAAACAAAAACATATTTCAATAAAGATGTGAAAGAAATGATTCAAGAAGATTCTCTAGGTGTCAGATTATTTGCAAATCATAAACACCACAATTTTAAATAATACTTGTATTATCTTAACCGAAGAAGTGAAGATAATAAAAATAGTCGGGTCCATTATTAGTTACTTCCTCCGTTCTATTTTACTTGTCCACTTTGAACTTATACTCCTTTGAAGAAACAATGATTAATATGAGCACTAAATTTGATTTGAAAAAGGATCGACCCCAGAGTGTGATGTAGACAACCAATCACAATACAATCATTAGTGCTTACTTACGAGGTTAGTAATAGAGCAATATGTATTTAAGGGTATCAATTGACGCTTCTCTTGGATAAAACTATATTGTTTAGCAAGGTTAAAAAAATGTTATGTATATATACTATATACAGGCTCTTCTAGACTTCTTAGTGAATTTGATCACTAAGACATTGAAGAAGAAGAAGCATTCCATAATACTATTATTGCAGATAAAAGATTACAATAATTAATATTACTATAGCCATTTTAAATTTTCCATGACATTAGTCATATCCGATTTAAATAAAAAATACTGCGAGGCCATGGTGCTGATTGAAAAAGAAAAACATGAATTCTATTATAGTAAGGTCAGAAATATCTTCATAGATGGACAATGTTTTTGCGTGAATACCACTGTGATAGTTACTTTGTGTTTGTTTGAATGGGATTATAAATAATTCCAATGTCACCCTTCAACATGAAGTAGCAATTTTTGACTTCAATGACAAAAGACACAAACGTTAAAATAATGAGGTAAGGAAAAAATGAGGTTAGACATTCTTAATCTTTCTCTTTGATTTGAAAATTTTCATTTTTTCAATTTAGTGTATTTAACTTTTTGATTGATTGTTTTCATTGTTTTGTTTACATGTAGTTTGGAATAATTAACGTGTTTTTGTAAGTTGTTATTCTTAATGCTAATTAGTTGACACATGTAGATGTTAATTTCATATATAAAATTATCAAGAGCTTGAATTTTGTGCAGTAGAATGATATAAGTGTAGTATTGGAAAAAAATATATATTTATACTTGAAAAATAACTATGACATTTTGAGATTAGATAATATAAAATTTGTATGAGACTTTTAGTTAGATATTGTTGTGTCTTTAGTTAGTTAATTGAAGATATAAATGAAAAAAATTAATATACAACAATAATAATATATTCAGTAAACTCTCAAAAGTAAGATTTTGAAATGATAGAATGCACCCATTTCGTGTAGGTGACCACCCAATGGTGATTCTCATTACCATGTTTGAAGAATCTGAAATTCCTCTCATTGTAGTCCTCATGTGTCTTCTTTTACTCTTCTCTGTTTCAATATATATATTTTTTTAATTTTAATTTATTTTTTTTTTAAAAAAAACTGATTCCTTTCTTCCCTCTTTCTACTGGCACATGCAAGGATTTGGATCCTAACGATGGTGGCTCCAGCCGTCTTGACCAGCACGCTGCTATATATTCTCCACATTTTGTGATATAGCCATGTAGGTCATTTTGTTGACTATTTTTTTTTTAAAGTGTGCTTGCTATTATCTTAAGAAGTAGCAAATAGGGCAAAGTTTGTAAATCTGTCTTCCTTACTTGTTTTGCTAAGCCGCTATTCGTCCTGGCTTGTTGTTGCCCTGTTGATATCAATGTGTCTATTGCTGGTGTTTATTTCTTTATCTATGATCCTCCTGTTTCTTATGCGCAAACAACCTATCTGTTGCTTGTCCATTAGTAGTTGTTGCTTGCATGTGGTAGGAAGTTGTTGAAATTGGCAATATTCCTTCTTTTCTTGATCCGGGAAAGCACTAGCAGCTAGGGCATTTGCCAGTAAATTGCCTTCTCGAAATACATGTTCTATCGTCACCTGCAAAATAGCCTTAAGTTGTATTGTCTCTTCCATGATGTCTACTAATTCCCATGGGATCATCCACTCCTTGTTCAACACACTCTTCATAGCAAAAGAATCAGTCTCTAGTATGATTGTTGATGACCGTAAAGACCTGCAAAATCTTAGGCACATTAAAATTGCCATTGTTTTAGCTTTATTATTAGTGGTTGTCCCTATTCTATGAGTTTCAGGCCAAATTAGGTCTCCATGATGATTTCTGATTCAAAAAGCATAGGAAACTTTCCCTCTATTGCCTTTAGATGCATCATCACAATTACACTTAATTTGATCAATATTAGGTAGCCTCCATATAATGTTTTTCACATATATTCTAGGCTTATACTGCTGGAACAACTCAATAATCTCCACCCACTTGAATGGACACTGCACCCATGGATAAAGACTCTTAATGAACTGATAGATAATGTTTTCTTACTTATTTGTCAGTTGCATTAATGTGATATCCTTATCATGTCTTCCTGAATTTCTCCTCTTCCATAATTCCCACACAATCACTGTGGGAATTATCCTAAAAAAAATTCTTATTTTGATTGGCCCTTTTACTTCCCACTACTATGTTAGTCACGCCTCGGGAGGGTACCCTAGGCATAATTGGCTCTCGGAGATTATTGCTAATTCCCAAGCGAACCACCTAGTCGCATTGCATTCGTTCAATCAATTCAATAGCGGAAGACGATGAAGAAATAACTAACTATCAATGGGCTATCAACTCAATCCATCTTAAAGAATATGAAATAAAAGAATAACTCCATAATAATAAGAAAATGGGGAGACAATCCCAACATCAACTGTCAACTATCCATGTCTATGAAGCCTCTATAGCTAACTTCTAAGAAGGTATCATGACAAGCCATGGCTATCATAGTCCAACGAAATAACTCAAAATAAATGAAAGATAAATATGTCCCCCAAAAGTAAGGGAGGACTCACCATGTCTGGATTATAGAGCTCTAGACCTCAACGATTTACCTGCTGAAGTCCCCTGTCTACAGAATCTGTATCATAAAATGAGGCAGTATTAAAGGGGTGTTAGTACGTGGAATGTACTGTATATAAAATGGGCTAAAGTAAACAGTAAGGGCTATCCAATATATAATGACATCAGCTCATCAATCACACTTAACCTTAATTCAGAGTAAGGAACATGACTATATCACTTCGCTATTTATCAAGACATCACACAATCACATCAATCTCAGAGTACTGTCAACATGAAACCTATATGAGAGTTTCTATAATCGACAATTACTACCTATGAGCCAGTGATGATACAACGAAGAGATGTCATTGTCACATCCGCCCAGTACCTTGTCGGGGTAAAGGATAAGTCTTTCGGAGATCCTAAAGAAGTTTGTCAAGTCCTCTGTAGAACAAAGGAAACATCCGCTTTCATGATCCAATTCTCTCCTACGCTAATCATGTAGTTAATGAGTACAAGTGGAACTCACTCTTACCCATTTCGGTGCTAATACTACTCTCAGGACTCGATATGCTCATAAGTCTATCAACATCAAGTTGCTA
>DF358827.1:55894-68516 GCA_000787875.1 Solanum virginianum | reverse complement strand
GACTAAATGTTATAGTCAAATAAATATTTATGAAATCAAATTTAAAGTCAATGGTCAAATATCAATTTAATCCATATCTATCTAATATTAAAAGCATGAAGACCTTAGAAATGTTGTTTGAAGTTTTTATCCTTTATAAAATACTCTTTTTTAGACAAAATCATCTTTTCACTATTTTTTTTAATTTATGTCTAATCTTTTATTTATTTAGTTTCATGATTCACTTTTGGATTAAAATTTCTTTATATTTAAATTATTTAGGACTATTCTATCTAAATAATTAACAAAAATTTGACCATCAAATATTTTGTAAAAAAAATTATATATGTGTTATAAAAAATTTAAAAAGAGAAAAATCCAGTAAAATTATATTGAAAACATTAAACTACCCCATTTCTATTTATGAATCTTTGTTACATTAAATTTTAATCTTTTAATTATTTATCTTCTAATTGTTTAACTCCAAATTATTACTTTATGCATCCAAAAACTATTAACATATCTATATTATAAGTAATTGAATTGATTTTCTCATCTTTGCCCTTTCACAATAGACTAAACTATTGCATTAATAGTATTTATTTAATTTTACCTATATAAATATTATATTTATTTAATGACAAATACTATTTATAAATAATTTTTTTTAAAAAATTAATCATTTTTTTAAAAAAAATATGTGTAGAAGTCCTTAAAACCGAAAAAAAAAAAACACTAGTCAAGTCAGGTCATATTTTGTAGTCAAATAAACATTTATGGAATCTAATTTAAAGTCAATGGTCAAATGCTAAGTTAATCCCTATCAATAATGGCAGAGCTACAAATTCAAATAATGGGATATACCAAAAAAAATTCTTAGGCAACAAGAATTAAATAAGTCATAAATAAAATTTTTTAAAAGATTACTTTTAAAATTAATTTTTATAAAAAAAATTGTAGGATCTCCCTTTAAAAAATTCTTCTACACAAAAAGTCATTTTAGAATGTTAGAATTTCCCCCTACCTATAAATAGACAACACATATGTTGGAATATTGGACCAAAGATAAAGACTCATGAGAAGGATCCTTCTTTGAATTTATTTCACTCTCATTATTCCTTCTTTTCCCCTCTCAACCTCCTCCTCTTCTTCCTTCACCCTTTGAAAAAGGAAAAAAAAATCCATTCTATACATATATACAAAATAAATATACTTCTTTTTATAACTATTAGTCATAAAATTAAGAATGGGGTTTTGTTTGATGGTGATTGTGACTATTCTATGTGTGATATCTTGGTTCATGAAATGGTTACTTTCAAGTGTAAATATTTGGTATTATGAAATGGTAAAGCTGGGTAGTGACAATACGGTAAGGTCATCATTGCCGCCAGGTGATTTAGGTTGGCCCTTCATTGGTACTATGTGGTCCTTCCTCAGAGCTTTCAAGTCCAACAATCCTGATTCATTCATCTCTTCGTTTGTTTCCAGGTCATCTCTCTCTCTCTTTCTTAACATTTGTGAGATTTAATAGAATTCAGAATCATATATATTTATAATTTATAAAATAAAGTATTACAAATTAAATTATATTTCAAAATCTACGTACGTTTAGATTTTGAATGTGCCATCGAATGGTGCACACATGTATATGCAAGTCACAACCACCAGGACTTGAACTATACTTTTTTTTTTTCTTTTCTTGACCAAGAAAGCTTCCAACCATACATTCAACAGTACTCTGACATATAAATCATTACTTAAAAAAAAAGTTAAAAGATAAATCTAAAATTTAAATTTTAAAGGATCGATTTTTAAGATTTTTAATAATAAATTCATTGTATTTTTAAATTATAGGTTTATATATTTTTCTAATGATGACAATTTTAATAAATCTTTACGCATAACTTTGTGTTTGAAATAATGTTGGATTCACTTGAGTTAATATATATAATTACGACCCTAAACACTTGAGTTAACTAATTTACAAAATATACATATTGTACTGTATGTATATATTTTTATCCTAAATGTACATATAATTAAGTGTATATTTGAATGATGCTGATGAACTTGTTGGGCAACTGTAGTTTACTTTTTTTGGGTTTGTTTATACTAGAATCTTGTAAAGTCATATGCCCCACGAATTTACATTTTTAGTGAGAAGTGAAAACTAGGGGGAATTTTTAAAAGGTTGGCTTTTTGAAAAGCAAAAAGTGGTGGAATTTTGCAAGTTGTGTATTTGGTGTAATTGTAAATGGTAAAAGAATCATTCGTCTCCATTTCTCTATGGTCAATTAGTGAGTAAGACAAGAGAAACAAACAAAGGAAGAAGAGGAAAATGAAAACGTGTTATCTCAGGGATAAATTATCCCATTATATATATGAGATAAATAATTTAAGAATTATCTTATACTTCAGATCAAATATAAAATAAAATAATTTTATATTTTATTTCATAAATATTACTCCTATAACTTATAACTTATGCCTCGCACCAAACACCACGTACATGCTTTGTCAGCTTTTTCATTAATTCGAGGCAGCCAACATTTTGGCATTTTACCTGACACTTTTCCTTGCCTTACAACAACAAAAAGACATTATACTAATATTCCCCTTTTCACGCCAAACTTCTGTGGAACTTTGAGTTTTACCTACCCCTATTTTTCTTAATTTATTTGTCTTATACAAAACTAAATAAATATATTTAATTTTATAATCTTAAAGAAAAATATGTTTTAATTTGATATTAGTCTTTTTTTATGTCAAAACTCTTCTGTCCATTGAATCTTGAATGTCCTTCAGTTTCTTTTATTGGACCATTTTCCTTATCCTGGTTAAATTCATAGGATCCAACCTCGTGATACTTGATAATTTGTCTATGGTTTCCTCTTTTATATTGTTTTTTATGTCATCATCCACTTAACTTGAGTATATGATTACATGTGTGTCTTTTACACGTCTAGTTTTTGGCTAGCTATTGGTCATAAATTTCTTCACTCCCAAAAGAAAATTAAATTCATCAATTTTGGGAAGAAATTTCACTTTCACTATCGAAAGCTCAATTTTTTTCACTTAAAATACATGTCCAAGCGCAATTTCAACTATGGTCAAACTGAACTTAAACTTTGGGATACAATATTGTTTAATTTTTTTTTCAATTAAAATACAATATTGTTTACACCATAAAGACGATGGGGCGGGGTGGGGGTGGGGCAATATTTGGATCTCGAGGAGATAAGAATAATTTATGTCTCATCTTATACATTTTCCATGTTCTGTAACAGTAGTAGACACCCTAGGACTGGAAAAGAAAAATATATATCCTATTTGACAATATTCCAAACGTACGATTTCTCAATAAAGTTTTTACTGTTTGAAAGGCGATAAAATCTTATCTTTGAAACAACAATCATACAAGTATAAGTCAAGTCGTGAGTTACTTGCCCCTACTTTGGTCGACAACTTTACAAGATAACAAAGTGCGTTTTAGATAGATAGATCCAAGAGAATACACACCTGCCCCCACTAAGCCATTATAATATTATCCTAAGGAGAGAAGAAAAAATATAATTCTGGTTGATTATTGTTGTACGGAGAAATTATTTTTTTCTTTTTTTCGATAACGATAAAGTCTGGGTCTATTCTGGTCTCTCCAAGGTGAGATTATATTGAGTATATTGTTATTGTCTAATGTAAATTCCAATCCACCTTTTTATGGCAGAGCTACATGTTTCGAAGGGAATTCAGAATCCTTTTTGTCAGAAAAAGAAAATCATATTGTGCGTACACATAATTATTCTTTATATACGATAAATTTTAGTGTAATAGCAAAAACTAGCAAAAACAATTGAACTTGCTTTATGTCACATATTTGAATCTCAAATTTGACATTTCTTGTGAAAATTTTGGCTCTGTCGTTGATATTTTTAATTATATATGGTAGATTCGGACGAACAGGAATATACAAGACATTAATGTTTGGCAATCCAAGTGTGATTGTTACAACACCAGAAAATTGCAGGAGAGTTTTAAATGATGATGAAGCCTTCAAGCCTGGTTGGCCTACTTCTACTATGGAACTAATTGGTAAAAAATCATTTATTGGTATTTCATATGAAGAACACAAATGGTTAAGGAAACTAACTGCAGCACCTGTGAATGGTCACGAGGCGTTGTCGTTGTACATAAAGTATATTGAAGAAAAAGTGATATCAGCATTGGATAAATGGTCATCCATGGAAAAAATTGAGTTCTTAACACAGCTGAGAAAGCTAACTTTTCAGATTATTATGTACATTTTTCTTAGTTCCGAAAGTGAACAAGTCATGGATGCCTTAGAAAAAGAATACACAACTTTGAATTATGGTGTTAGAGCTATGGCTATCAACTTACCAGGATTTGCTTATCATAAAGCGCTCAAGGTAAATAGTAAATACCTCTATGCTAAATGTTTGTGCAGAATAATCATCTTTAATTTATTGAGAGATGCTTTATATATACAATTTACTAGCAAATTGTAAATTTCAGGCGCGTAAAAGGCTAGTGACGATATTTCAATCGATCGTGGATGACAGGAGGGAGAGGAGGGAAAAAAGAGGGCCAGAAGACAAGAAAGACATGATGGATATTCTACTAGATGTTCAAGATGAGAATGGAAGGAAATTGACGGATGAAGAAATTATTGATGTTTTGGTAATGTATCTTAATGCTGGTCATGAATCTTCTGGTCATATAACAATGTGGGCTACCTATTTTCTGCAGAAACATCCTGAAATCTTCAAAAGAGCTAAGGTGCCAAAACGTTCAAAACTTTAATACATTTTTTTCACATTGAAAGTGTTTGTTTCTTGAAAAATCATACTTTGATTCGCAAAACAGGCAGAACAAGAGGCCATTGTGAAAAATAGGCCATCTGACCAAAAGGGTGTGACACTCAAAGAAATTAGGCAAATGAACTACCTCTCAAAGGTGAATTTAACATTCTTGGTATGTCAATTCTGTTTTCTCTAGCCAATGTAATAAAATCATTCTATTGCCCCTTTGTAGGTGTGGACACTCTGAGGACACACTGCTCTGATACCACTTCTATCACGACCCAACCTATGGGCCGCGACTGGTACCCGATATGTAATAAAATCATTCTATTGCCCCTTTGTAGGTGATCGATGAAACGCTTCGTGTGGTTACCTTCTCCTTTGTGGTGTTCCGGGAGGCAAAGGAAGATGTTGCTATTCAAGGTTCGTTATAAATATATAACTTTTGTGGTTTCTTGCGATTTAAAAACAAGTTAACTCTCTTATTTTTCCAGGTTATACCATTCCGAAAGGATGGAAAGTTTTGGTGTGGTTTAGGACTGTTCATTTAGATCCTGAAATCTATAAGGATCCATTGGAGTTCAATCCTTCTAGATGGGATGTAAGTTCAACAAGCCTTATGCTTTGGATTAATACCTTTACTTGTACTCCAAGTGGAGCTTGATTTTTGAGACGAGGGTTTCTCGAAAACAACCTCTTTATCTCTATGAGATAGTGGTAAGGTTTGCATAAATTTTGCCCACTTCATACCCCATTTGTGGAATTTCACTAGGTATGTTGTTGTTGTTGTTGTTTACCCTTACTCCAAGGAAGAAGAGTATATATCTTGCTTACACTATCGTGATTTTTGTAATTTGTATTGTGTTGTGAAACTTTTAGGGACATACTCCAAAGGCAGGAACATTCCTTCCTTTTGGAGGAGGAAGTAGATTGTGCCCAGGAAATGACCTTGCCAAGCTTGAAATATCTATTTTTCTCCATTATTTTCTTCTAGATTATGAGTAAGTATCTTCTTCTTCTTTTTAATCATATAAATAAAATGTACGCAGATCTTACAGTCTCTCTACCTCTGTGAGGTAATGGTAAGGTCTGCGTAATTTTATTCTCCTCAAACCTCACTTGTGGGATTCCATCGGATATGTTGCTGTATTTATATTTGTTTTTGGGTTGATTGTTTATTACTTATTTCTTTGCAGGCTTGAGAGGGAAAATCCTTCTTGTCCATTGATGTATTTGCCTCATTGTAGGCCTAAGGATAACTGTCTGGGCAGAGTGAAAAAAGTCTCATCAACTACTAGTGCATAGGCCCAAAAAGAACAAGAAATCACATATCTCTTCTTCTATCTTATTTTTAGATTTTTTTTTTAATTTTGCTGGATATGGAAAAGTTGCAAGAGCAAGGCAACTGTTTGGGGATAGTTAATTAGGAATTTAAAAAAAAAAATAGAGCAAAAAAAAAAGAATCATTTTTTCTTCTGCTCAACATTTCTTGCTCAATAGGATTATGTATACAAGAAGATCATATAGATAGTGTAAATGATCTTCCATTTTATTAAGAATGAATAAATGCTAGAAGAAGATGATTAAATTTGTTGGACTTAAGCAAGTTTTTAAATTTTTTTCGTGCGTTTACTTTCTTATAATTTGAATTCTTAATTAATGAAAATTCTAATTCTAATTCTTATTCTACTACTAGTACGTTTGGTATCATGATATCTTGGTTAAGATAAATATTATATCAATTAGAGAAAAAGATCAAAATAGTCTCTTAGAGTTAAACTTTAAAGTCATCTTTGAGTTTTTATATGGAGCACATAAGCAGTATTAATTCTTCATGTTTGCTATATTAGTACACTTTTAGTTCTTCAAACTTCCGCCTATTGTGCATAATTTTAGGTATGGAATGTTCAATTGTAATTTAATTTATTTAATACAAATGACAAAGGTGATAAGAAAAACATCTTGTTCTATTTAGTAGAAATATTAATGTCATTAAAATCAACAGGTTCATCACGTCGATTTCACGTGCAATGGTACAATATTTTCTTTACTTGCAATGTCATATGGCTAGATGTTCTTAGTTTAACTACAATAATATTTCTATCTAAATAGAACAAGGTGTGTTCTTGACTTCTTTCACATGGAATTATTATTTCTACTAAATATATGAAAAGACATTTGAATATTTTATACATAAAATTATGGACAAATCAATGTTAAAAAATAAGCAAAAATTTGTGAGAGGCATAAAAGTTCAACAATATTGCAAATATGAGGGACTAATAGTGCTCTATGTAAAAACTTAACCATGACTTTGAATCTTAGATGAGGGACTCTCATATTAATTAACATCAATTCAGCAAATTTATTGTGTTTCCGCTGAGGCCCAATGGAGTTTTATCAAATTTGGCCCAAGTATATACTATAGCCGACCCACTCCATCCAAAGTTTAGTTTAAGGGTAACTTATACCAATTCCATACTTTTTGGAGCTAATTTTAACTAATATCAACTTTTTTTAAAATTGTCAAAAAAAATTTTTTTTATACAAAAAATGAAACCAGTGAATATCAAAAAGGTAGGAATATTGAGTCATTTTAACTATGATACATAGAAAAGTAGAGATTGTAATTTATATCAATAAGTGTTGCAGTTTTGTATCATTTAAGGAATTTTTGTAATATTTTTAAAAAGTCGAGATTATATGAAATTATTTAAACATAAGTTGTGAATTACTTTCCTGATGGGCTTATTTAAGCAGTGCCCAAGTTGACCCATCATGCTGATCTAAAGTGATCCATGATATTGTTGAAAGCTAAACTTGTTCATTTAATATTTTGATCCATTTTAATTGATTCAAATTAAGCTTTGTCTATTTTTGACACTTGTAAATCTACGTGATCAAGTGATCACGACCTTTATTTCTACAGAATTTAATTCAAACTTTATTAAATCAATGAGCCCTCAAGCAAAATGATTACAATCCTAACTAATCTAAGAAATTGAAACCTAAACTATATTGAACCCAACAAATTCTCCCTTTTTAATGATGATAAACCTCTCATCTTCGTGTATATCAATATCTTTTTTCTAAAGATATGAACTACAAGAATGAAATAAGTCATGAGTTATAATTATTAGATTCTTAACACTGCTAAGAATGTTAACTTCTCAGATTGTTATGTATCATTTTCTTAGTTGTGAAAGTAAACAAGTCATCGATACCTTAAAAAAGAAAACACAATTTTGAATTGAAATTTTAAAGCTATTGCTATCAACTCTGAAGGATTTGATTATGGTAAATATATCTATGCTAAATGTTTGCACAAAAAATCATGTTTAATTTATTAAAAGATGCATTATATATACAATTTACTAGAAAATTGTAAATATTAGGCACATAAAAGCTTGTGGCAATCATCCAATTGATTGTGGATGACAGGAAGGAGAGGAGGAAGATTAAATAGAGGAGTAAAAGACAAGAAAAACATGATGAATATTGAAGAAATTATTGATATTTTGCTAATGTATCTTAATGTTGGTCATCAGTAATTTTCTGATCTTGTAACAATATAAGCTACATATTTTCTACAGAAACATCCTAAAATCTTCAAAAGAGCTAATATATCAAAAACGTTTAAATGTTTGTTACATTTTTTCATTATGCACTTTGCAAGTATTCTTTGTTTCTTAAAAGATTATATTTTGATCCAAAAAACAGACAGGTAAGGGGTCATTATGAAAAATAGATCATTTGACCAAAAGGGTGTGATGCAAGTATTCTCTATTAAAACATGCAGGGTAAGGGGTCATTGTGAAAAATAGGGCATTTGACCAAAAGAGTGACACTCAAAGAAATTAGGTAAATGTACTACCTCTCAAAAAAATTGAATCATTTTATCTTCTCCTCAATATTTCTAACTCAATAAAATTATGTATACAGGAAGATCATATAAATAACATAAACGATCTTCCATGCTCACGGTTCTTGGTGTTAATCGATCATGGCTATCAATGAAAATATTTTAATGTGAAATTATTTCTCTAGCTTTTGGTTTAATATAGTGTCAATTGATGATCATACAAGGTGAAAGATGCACTATAATGTAGTGTTGTGATCATGAGTATTAAAGTTTACAATAACATCTATATTTCTCCCCCATTTTTAATGGAAAATATTTTTTTCCTCACAATTTTAGAATGATTTAATTTTGGTGCACTGTCAGTGGACCAAATTTTTACACCATCAGATAATATTGATCTACTGTAGGTTAACAAAAAGTATTTTTTTATAATATTTATTTATTTCTTAAATTTTTTAAAAATAAAACACAATTATTATTTTTTTCTCTTTCTTATCTGTTTCTCTCCGTTTAACCCTCCATCTTCCTCTTTGGCAAATAGTTTAGTTTTTTTTTATTGACTTCTTTCACTACAATCTAACTATTTTTTTCTTAATTATTTTACAAGTATATATATATATATATCCGTTTTTTCTCCTTAACTATGTAGTCTTTTCTACATTCTTTTTTCAATACATAAAAATTGCATTTTTATATCTACAATCAAAACTAACTTTTTTTATATATTTTTTAATTTTATTTATTGATTCTATGATTTATTGGTATTTTTTCACAAAATTAAATATTTTTTGAAGCTTTTGTTTCATTTTTCTATTGTTGTATTTTTCATAGAAGACGAAAAATCTCTTGAATAACTCCCGACATCTTCCATCCCTTTCAAATCTTCTTTTTTATTATATATTTCATTAGAACTATTAGTATAATTATAAATATAAATGTTATAAATTAAGTTTTTTTAAAAATAAAATGAAAGATGAATAGAATAATTTAAGAAAAATAAAAGGAATAAAAATAAAAAGAAAAGACAAGACAAGAATGGTAATATCGTCATTTTACTAGCGTCATATAATACCTGCGAGAAAGAGGGAGTATAATTTGGATTCAAATTAAGAAAGAGAAAAAATCTAAAAATTGGGAAGGAATTTGGATTGTAGTTATAATTAGAATTCAAATTACCTTTAATGTTTTTCTAAATTATATTTTTTTTTAAATGTATAAATATTACTTGAAAAATTTATGATTATTATCTTTATAGTGTATCTGATGATATAGAAAATCTTGTACACTAATAATGCATATAACTTAAACTCTTCTAGAATATGTTTAAACTCTTCTAGAATATGTTTGTCATCACCCCAAAATCAGCAACACTAATATACAGTAACACCATACTATTAATTTATTAATTATAACCAATTAAATTGCACTAAATTATGTAAGAATCCCTAATTTATACTATCAACATCTATAACTTAATTATTTTTTTAAAAAAAGGTGTGGTTAAATAAATTAGCAAAGATGGAACATGTAGTTCTTGATTTTCTTTCAAATTTTTTAATTGGAAGTGTTTCTAAAATTTTCGATTCACTGGAGTGTGAAAACATTCTACAACAACTTGAAGATTCCAATTTAGTATTATAATTTTATTTCTTTTGATTTTTTAAATTCTAGTTTAATTTTTTCCCCAAATGATCATCCATTTGACCAATAGTCCGAGCTCAATGCTAATAGTTGTGACTTGTGAGTGTCAAAAATTTTTTTTAAAAGTTTTTAAAAATAATTTGATAAAATTCCTCTTGAGTCAATTTAGGTTACACATCAATCCAATTTTTAATAATGAGTTAAAATAAATTAAGTTAATAAATGGGCGATTCGATAATCCGTCCAAATTTAAATGAATTGAAAAGGTTGAGTTTGATTTATTTGCTACCCCTAATTAGGTACTCCCTCATCCCATATTAGCTTAATTTGTGAGACAATACACAAATATTGAAAAATATTTAAGGACATAATTTAAATCATACTTTTCAATATTACCCTTTATGAAATCATAATATTGTTTGCAAGTAGAATAATTTTTTTTCCTAAAAATTTAAAACTTCGATAAATGAAAGGACAAATATAAAAAAAAATTCAAACATTTTTTTTTTATATTTGAATGAATTGGATTATATTTTATTCTGTTTCAATTCATTGTGTAATTTTAATCACCTTGAAATTTCTAACTTTGTTATTCTTTAGACTTGTCAAGCTCCTTTCTTTTCCCAAAAATATCTTCCATACGAACAATTTTAGTTATCAATCTTTAATTCATCCATCTTGAGATCATCTTGTTGACAAAATTATATTTCAACCTAAAAATATAGTTTAACTTTTGTGTGAAGTAATTTAATTTTAGGTCAAATACATAAATAGCTAATTCAAATTACCACTAACTACGAGGTAGAAACTTAGTTGACAATGATCAGATAACTAGATTTTCTTAAATGAAAATCTGTCTCGTAAATTTGAATATTGAATCCAATCAAAATGTTATATTTGATCTAAAGAAAAATCATAACTACAAAATGATTTTAAAAAATTATAGTGTAATAACAAATACTTTCTTCTTCTTAGTTATACGAATAAGATTTGCACCTTGATGTATGTCACGTCTCGAGAAGATATTCTTAGCGTGACCGACATTTGAAGAACTATTGTTGATTCCCCAAGAGAACCACTTGATCTCATCATGACAACACGTTCAATCAGTGGAAGTAAATACTCAAGTAAGGTTAGGTAATACCCAAATAACTAAGTCTTTATATATATAATAATTTTTAATGAACAAGAATTAGAATGTAAATAACAATCAACTATCACTAATCACTGTTTATGAAGCCTCTATCCAAGTCTAGAAGGTGCCAAGACAAGTCTCGGGCTACCTCAAAGAAATAATACTAATCAAGATAAAATAAAAGAAGGCTCCTCCAAATAGCAAGGAGGGCTCACCAAGTCTGGAATGCAAAGATTGGTCTTCAACGATGCGCTTGTTGAGAACCTCTATCATTTGTGCCTGCATCATAAAACGATGTAGGCCTAGATGAATGTCAGTACATTGAATATACTAGTATATGTAAGATGACTCAAGAATAAGGTAAAGCTTAATAGAAGTCAATCCAATAAACTAAAACAATCAACCAATCAACTCAACAATCTATAAATCGACTCAGTAAAGGATGCAAGATTTTTCTTATAAAGTAATGCTCCTAGAAGAAACTCTAACATGCAACTCAGTCAAATCATTTATGCACAATCAAACCAATCATGTAGAGTACTATCAAGGCCTATCTGAGAGTTTCTCTTATCTGATAATAATTACTTATGAGCTAGTGATCGCACAACAATCTCGTTAATGTTGCCACAATCGTCCAATACTTTATCAGGGTAAAGGACAAATCAACCAACCACGGATCCACGCCAATCGACCAAGTCCCTGCAAGGGACATAAAAAGAAAACATTCGACTTAATGATTCAATTCTCTCCTACGTTTGGTGACGTAGTTATTGAGTTCAAGTATTTATTATTCTCACTCAATTCGGTGCTCGATACTCTTGCTAAGACTCAATGCTCATAAGACAATCAATCTCAAACCAATCATGAGTCACAGAAGGACTCTTATCAATTTATCAATTCTATCACAATAAGCCTTTAGGCCTATTAATCATCCAGACCATCTCAATCACATCTTTCAAGAGTGGTTTAGACAATCATTATATTCAGCTTAATCAATAATCAACTGATCAGGACTATCAATCATGCATGCTGTCAAAACTCATCAAATCATTGAAGACTCGAACTCAAACGGTCATTTAGACTCTAATCAATCATGCTCATCACCTAAAGACATGTAAAATACTTTCATGTTCCAGTCATGCTCAAATTTACTCAATTTAGACAATTACAAATACCAATAGTCCGAGC
>DF358827.1:14632-48352 GCA_000787875.1 Solanum virginianum | reverse complement strand
AATCGATATACTTGGGTTGGTTTAGTCTTAAATTAAAACAATCAGTTCGAATATATCAAAATATTAAATAAAGATTTTTGAATCTTGAAATAAAGATATGTTAAATATATCAAAATGATCTATAATCTTGTGACTGAAATTAAAGAACTGCTATAAAGTAAAATAGATATTTATTTTAAATAAACTAAAAAAGAATAAGACAAATAGATTAAAAATTAAAACTGAGGAAATAGCACCTTTTGAAATTTTGAAGCTACCTTTTATGACCGCTGTTATTTAGCTTCACATGGAGGATGCACTTCTAATTGCCACAAATTATTTTAAATTGTCCAACATTAGTCCATTTTAATTAACGAGATTGGAAATTATTTTAATTAAAGAAAAAAATGAACTTTATTATATATAAGCATAATAGCCACCTTTAACAAATTAACAATAGCAGAAAAGATTATTGCAGAAAATAATCTTTGGATTATACTTTGCATCGTCGGCAGGATTTATTTTTGTTGCTTTTACGTTAGGGCATATTTGTTGTCCGTTACTTTCAAATATAATTTAGTCAAGTTTATAATATTACCACTTGAATCAACTACTTAACGAAATAAAAGATAATGGATAGACATAAGATTATAACAAATTTAATGTAAAAAAAAATTTTAATTTGGCCCAGGAAAAAAAAAAAGAGCACCAAAACTTAGAATTCTTCGCAGAAATATATATATATTATTCTTACTTCGCAGAAATATATATATATATATATATATATATATATATATATATATATATATATATATATATGCAACAACTATGTTGAAATTGTGCGATTTGTTTTAATCTATTAAAGCTATAATTTTTTGTCAAGCTAAAATATTGAAAGAATATTATAGTCAAAAATAACTGTGAATATCCCAGAAAAAAAATAATTGAACATGGAGTATAATATTAGCCATCATCTGGAGTACATCCTATTATATATTCTCAAAAGTCCATCTGTTTATATTCTTTCAAAAAAAAAAATTCACATATTCAACAATCTCTCAATTTTATGTAAAAGAAATTAGATTTTTTCTTCAGTCAGATGTAATTTTAGACTTTAAATGCTTAAGTCAATTAGTTCATGATTTTAGACCTGAAATTAAAATATTTTGTTCCTTACTGGCGTTCATGATGTACTAATTAAAAAAATACATGATTATCAAAACCTTTTAAGTGTTAAGTAAAATTAGGATCTTAAGTTAATGAATACATAATCACTGCGCCCATTAATCATTTGTTACAATGGAAGAGAATGCATTATAACCATATATTTTCCAATTTCGTATAGTTACATACAATTGAGACGAAAATAATATAATGTCTTGTATCATACATTGTTACGTTAATACACATCTTTCACTAGTCCTATTTTCGAAAGAGTATTTGGAGAATAAGAAAAATATTAGGAATGATATAATAGAATATTTGATCTAACTTAAAGTATTTGTAAGATAAATTATAAGTTGAAAATAATTAAGTGATAATTTTGGCTTATAAGTATTTCCGTATAAATAATTAGGTGGATAAGCTAGATTTTAATCATCTTATACTTATATATAGAGAGAAATTTCATAAATAACGCTACAAATGCGCACTTTTGCAAAGTTAAATTTAAAAAAGTAGAGATATTTCACTATATAATAATATTTTAATTTTAAAACATAGCAAAACATATAATATATATCCATGAGTTCTTTTTTACCTATGCACATATAATATCTTATTCTAATTAAAAATTATGTGGATACAATTTCTGATGTGTGTGTGGACATTCACCGATTAGAATTTTTAGATACACAAATATATGTACAAATTTAATATGCTATGAATTGCATGCATAATCGTCTCACTATGCTATATAATTTTTTCAAAACACCATTATGAAATATATTATATAGACCAAGATCACTTATTTTTTCGATCTTTTTTATTTATCATTAAATAAATAGTATTTTCTGAAAATTCTAGCTATTCTTAGCATGATATTGAGAAATCTCATTGGTAGTACTCAAACAAGCATGAAACATATGCTTGCATACTTATCGCCAAATCGAATACTTTATTCGACATTCATTCGTCAAAGTATTTCTCATACATTAAAGACCATATCAACAATAAAAAATATATATATAATTTCAAACTGCTCAAGCAGGGAGCAGACATGTTGACCAAGTACCTGCTTGAGCAGCTTATTGCCCCACACGTATATATAACGTGTTTTATATCAAATAATTTTTGCCCTGCAAAGACATAAAATTTAAACTGAAATAATAGAATATTTTATTTTGGTGTGGCAAAGGAAAGAGAGAGTCAGAGAGGCAGCTCAACAGCCAACCAGAAGCAAAGAGGGAATAACATGTGAACATATCGCACTCCTCCACGCTATTATGTTAAACTAAACTTTGAATATAAATGCATTTATATTGTTGTATATTTTTTTTATTATATTAATATTAATATTAATAATAATAATAATAGTGATGATGTATTCACCAAAATCGATTTTACAAGTGAGATCTGAAAAAATGAACAAATTTTACTCCTGTTTTGTCAAATAAAAATATTATTTTTGAAAGTATTAATTATATGACTAAATTCCTTAATTAAAATAGTACAATAATCTACGCATGTCTTGCGCAATTTTAGATCTAATCTTTAATTAACAGTTGCTCTACTCTTCATAAAGTCAACTACCAATTCGGTCCGCAAAAAACTTCTATACGAAAGTAAAATGTCATTTTCACCCATCTACTTTCTTTATCCTCCAATTGAACACCCATATTGTCATCTTTATGACATTAATGAAAGATATATTATCTTAATTTTTAGACCAAGGTGAAAGAATTAATTATGGCTCGCGGCAAATATGTAGCTGTAATTACAGTTTGAATTTTGTATGATTCACGCGATTTATACAAATATTGTGCGCGATTATACAAAAGTTGTGCGCGAATTAAATTATATAGCAAAATATACAAACATTGTGAATTGTATAGCGAATTATACAAACATTGTGCATGAATCAGATAGAAAAATATACAAACACTATACAAAAACTGCGAATTGTATAGCGAATTATACAAATGTTGCTATAACTATATTTACGAAATATAATTACTCAAATTATAATTATGAAACATAATTAACATATGTTTAAAAGAAAATTCCTCAGAATCTAACACATGAGTTCCATGGAAGTATAATTACTTCATCTATCTTGTTGATGCATTCGCTTCTCAACTTACATACGCGACGACTATTAACACAAAAATATTATATTAGATAAATATAACCACAAACTTATATATTTTAAATTAAAAACTGAATATCATGTATCTATCTTGATGTCACACAATTGATATATTCTATAATATGTATTTTTCTTATGAGTAAAAATCATAGAATATAGCACTAATATAAAGTCATGCGGAGCAAGTTAATTGCTTACAACGTCCAAACTACCATTTCAATTAATATAAAACAACTATAATAAAATACATTTAACTTTCACATATGTTTGATGTTAGTAAATACTCATAATAAGATGAATTAATTGTTTGAAAAATACGGTAGGAAACATGTTATTCCATTTGTCCTATTTTGTATGGCATTCTTTTTATTTATTTCGTTCCAAATAAAATGTCATTTTACTCTGATTGAAAATAATTGAACTTTGAAATTTTCCTTCTATCCTTTTTTGCCGCTTCTAGTTTATTTTGCATATGAGTTTTTGAGACAAAAGTTTCTCGGAAATAACCTCTCTACCCCTATGTAGTAGTGGTAAAACCTGCATACATTTTACCCTTTGCATATCCCACTTATGAAATCTCACTATGTGTTATACCTTCATTTATATAAGCTAAACTAAATGCTAAGAAAATTTTAATATTTTAGGGGGCCAAATTGATATTTACCCAAAATAAAGGATGGGGGTTGCAAAAAGCATTCATTATTCTACTATACATAGACTATTCAAACCAATCAATTTGCTTTGATGTCAACAGTTACACAGCTTGTAATCCCAATTAGTTAAATAAAGTAGTTTGACTTTGATTTTTTCCTTCTTTAGACTTCCACACATTTCATCATAAATACATACTGTATAAGAAGCTTAGGATTTTGTCTACCCCACTTCACCTTTTCATCTAAGAAGAACCAATCCATGGATTTTCCTCTACATTTTAGATGTCCAATCTCTATGGACCTCATGAAAGATCCTGTTACAATCTCCACTGGTGTTACATATGAAAGAAAAAACATAGAAAAATGGTTCTACACTTTGAAGAAAAAAACTTGTTTTGAAAGTATGGATTACAAAAGACTGAGGAAGAAGCAGTTAGTGAAAGTGAAGTCATAGGGAAGGCTTAGTCGAGTTGGGGTAGTCAGAGTAGATACGGAGTACGCTCAGCACGATCGAATCAAGCCCTTTTATGGTGAGTTCCTTGAAGAAACTGAAGTCAATTGTTGAATCAGGTGATCATGATGTGAAGGATGATTTCAAGAAATGTGGTGGGGTTGAGGTTCTTGTTAGGATTATTCAACAAATACTAATGGAAAGCTCGGATTTCGTGACATTTAGAGCATGTGAAGAGGCTCTTAGTCTACTGATCAAATTGCCAATTGTGTTAGAAGAGGAAGAGACAATCAAGATTCTGTTGCAGCCAGGGTGCATGAAGTCTATGGCTATAATGCTTCAAAGGGGGAGTGCAGAGGCACGATTTTGCACCGTTTCGATACTCCAAAGGATCACAAAATCAGATTGTCAATGGAGTGCTGTGATTGAAGATCAAGGGATTGAATTCTTCAAGTCCTTGATGGAAATTGTGTCTGATGAAATTTGTAGCAAGGCAAGTTCTTGTGCATTACAAGTCTTGATAGACATACTCGAAAAATCGAAAAAATCAAGATTGAAAGCCATTGAGGCAGGGGCTATGTGCACATTGATTGAGATTCTTCCTGATTCAAGCAAATCAAAAAGTGAGAAAATAATGTACTTGATCAAAATGTTGTGTGAATGTGCTGATGGAAGATTGGGATTCATTGAACATGGTCTAGGAGTTGCAGCCATAACCAAAAAAATGTTGAATATTTCAAATGTTGGCACAAAAATAGGGGTGAAAATTCTTTCATTGATTTGTAATTCTCACCCCACTGATAAAGTCTTGGAGGACATGTTGATGTATGGGGCAGTGAAAAAATTGGTGGCTTTGTTACATATTGGTGGCTACTTCAACAACAAAGGACAGAGTAATCAAGATTTTTAAATTGCATGGTGATAATTGGAAGAAAAATCCCTGTTTCCCTTTTGAGCTAAAGAATTATTTGGGGTGGGAAAGTGATTCTTTGTAAAATTATGGGGTTAAAAAAAAAGGAATTAATGTGAAAGTTGAGATACTTGTAAAGAAAAATTTGATGAAATAGAAGAAAATGAATTTGTTAGGTTAATTATGTGTTGAATTAACATTTGAATTTTTTGTAATCTGTTAGGTATTGCCAATTTGTTTAACGGTAATCATCATCAATAGTCTTACTTATTCATGTAATTTTTATACCTTTCATGTCTTGGACGAAACCAATGCTTATAGAAATATCATTTTAACTTCAATCTTTCTTTTATTTGTGAGACGAAGCTTCTGGAAACAACCTTTCTATTTCTATGAGGTAGTGCTAAGGTCTGCGCTCTCCAAACCCCACTTGTGAAATTTCACTAGGTATGTTGTTATTGTTGTTCGACCTCAAGTCCAATGTTAATCTCATAGTTTCAAGGAAAATTGAGCAGTATGTAAAATTTTCTTTTAAAGTATCTAGCATATAAAATCTAGAGATAATTATATCAATGACCAATCGGTCATTTTCATTACCAAAAAAATAATCATTTGCCATATATCATATATATTTGATGTATATTTCATATATAGTAAGTTATATTTTGCTTTTGATTTGTATCATAATGTATATTCAGTTTATAGTTTATGTATAAATAATCTATATTATATAGTCTATGTATATTTTCTATTACTTTTGACGAGTTATATTGTATAGTCACTGTATATTTTTTTTGTTGGCTAGTTTTTATATAGTTATAACATGATTATATTTATTGTATGTATTCGAAATTAGCCCTAAAATTTGTCGATCCAATGAATCTACGTTTACATCAGGCAAGACTCAGTAAGAAGAGTAGGGTTATAGTGCAATAAATTAAGATTTTTTTGTAACTTTTGTCTTAATTTTTTTTTAAAAAAACAAAAGTTTATTTTTTGGCAATAATATCTTTTTCAGAAGAGAAATAATATTTATTGGTTTAAATTTTTCCTTTACGAGCAGCACAATATATCCATGGTTATTACTGAGAGTTTTTTTTATTTTTTGGTAGTGTACTGAGAGTTGTGATTCAATGGCTGATATTTCAGTCTTAATCAGAAAAATATCGAATTTATTTGATAGTTGGATTGGTTGACATAAAAAAAAAAAAAAAAAAGCACAAGAAGTGATATTTCATTTTTTATATTAATGAAGTTGTGATTGGTAAGACGTTAAGCCACGTAACAACAAAAATTATTTTTGCAAAAATAAGTAGTACTATCATTTTAGTGAACAAAAATGACTCAGTCTCCATTTTCTATGATTTTTTTTTTCCTTATATTATACATAGTTGAACTTCCTCATTAAATGCTTGATCAGCCAAGTAAACTGAGATCTCCATTAGTTTAGAGGGCCACTTTGTTAATTAGAACTTTATAATTTTTGTAATTGATGATTAACACTTTTGACATCAACTATTTTACTTCATTTTGTAGATTTCTTCCTGTACTTGGAGATTATATTGATAAAATGTGTGATGTATTATCTTCTCTAAAAATTTAGTTTAATTTGTTTTTTAATAATTTAATCTTGATCAATATACCTCATACAAGGCCATACATATAGTTGAATACTTGGTTGCGAATTTTAGCATCAAATATAAAAATATCACATCATTATATAAAAGTCTAACAATTTTTTCAAAATTATTTTTCGTAAATTCGTCAATTAATTTTCCATTTACCATAACGAATCAGTCCTCATTGCGTAAAAAAGAAAAATAGATGTTCAAATTTCCTCAATAAATGCGTGGTCCTCCATTACTGGCTGCCACTTTGTTATTAATTAAACAAAAGTTTTGTAATTTTTATTAATAATTAGATCTCAAATATTTAAATTTGTTTTATAGTTTGCTTTAGTTTCTAGGAAACCGTTTCAAAAGTAGTACTGTTCAAAGACGACTAAAGAAAATAATATTGTAGTTATAAAGAAATTAAATGGAATATCAAACATGAGACAATTTATCGGGAGCAAGATAGGGAAGAAGTCACGAAAGAAACTTTTTAAAAAGCTCAATAATTCCTTCATTTTTTGTATGGAACGTTTTTCAAACGGACTGTTTGCAATATTTTTTTTAAAGTCATAGAAAATAAATAATAATAATAAATAAATATGAAGAAAAAGAATTTTATTGATAAGTACGTGGGTACACTCCCTTGATTCTTTTCTTATTAGATTTCTCCATGATTCGAATTTTGGAACGTAGGATCATTTTGACTTCTTTGACCCATATGTTGATCTCTTGATAAATATCCTTAAAATCTATGCAATATTTGAGATGTTTATTCAATGGAATATAATATTCTTTATATAAGCATAAATTAGAGTTTAGGGTAGAGTAGCCTCCAAAAAACTATATAACTCATCTTATAATCCTACAAAATTTTGATGTATGCAACATTTTAGAAACTACTTCTAATAGGAAAATTCTGCATGTCATGTTAATAGCCAAATGGAAATATAATTATAAATTATAAACATATATTAATCGTAGTGTTATGAGTTTGAATTTTCGTAAGTAATTATCAATTGCAATTAACTTCATAATTCAACAACAAATAATTAAGTTCAAACGAAAGTTAGTTTACCATGATAATATAACATTTTTGAAATCTTAAAAGTCAATGCAATTGGTTTCCATCAATTTATAATATTACGAAGTTATCCACCTTTGAGCTATAAACGTGATCAAACATGACGAATGCATTTTGAAAATGAAGGCACAAGTCAGAACTTAGCAAGTCCAGTTAGATATAACATATGGGGGAGCCACGATTGTAGGTAAGAATTATTCGAAGGAAGTTCGACATTTAAAATATACATATAAAAAATTATTTTAATCATATAAATATAATCTTTAATCAAAGAAAGTTCAGATGACCTCCTAACAAAGGATAGCTCCGCCTCTACGCACGCATATAAATATATATACACACACGCAACGTCACCCTCTAACGTTTCATATTCATCTTTCTTTAGTTTCATGTCTAAAAAGAAAAAAGTGAGAGAATTAAATTTGCAGTATTAATCGTTGTTTTTCCAGTTTTGTTAAAGAATATTAGTACTAGACTTAGATCGAAGGGGCAGGTAATAGGGATGATTTCAAATATATACAATAAATTAATTAATTTTTAATAAATATAATTATGTTCTATTAACATAAAAAAAATAACATCAAATTATAAAAAATATACAGTGACTATACAATATAACTTGTCAAAAGTCATAGAAAGTATACACTTATTCAGTGGCGGAGCGAGGACTTTTACTAAGAGGTGTCAAATAAAAATATGTACACTGCCATCAAGGATATAACACACAAACTCAAGCAATCTCGCAACCCCTTTACCACTACACTAAACCTTCAATCAAGTTCAAGAAGTGTCAATATTTGTATAAATATTCATTAAAATAAATTTTAACTTATGTATATAATGTAATTTTTTGACGAAGGGGTGTCGCTTGCAACCCTAAGACAAGGGTAGCTCCGCCCCTACACTTATTATATAATATAAATTACTTATATATGAGTAATACACTGAATAAATTATGATACACTCAGGGATGGATCCACATGAAGTTTGACAAGTGCTCGAACACCCATTAATCTTGTACCAGACTTTGTATATCTATGTAAAAGTTAACAAGAATTGGCACAAATTTAACATACAATATGTGTTGAATAAATGGTTTGATTGATTCAATAGGTCAAAGTGGGTGTAGAGGCTATCTTGTTATTTGTTGCTGTGGGATTGAGTTTGAATCTCACTCTTAACACATTTTCTTTTTACTTATTTATAGTAACATATAAATACTGCTACCTTTTTGTTACTTTTTTCTTTTTTTTTTTCTTATTTATAGTCGTCATATTACTACTTTTTCTGAGAAAAAGGATATACAAATAAATATTTTTTCTTTCTTCTTTATTCAAGATAAAAAATACTACTCTCTTCATTTTATATAATTGTCATTTTCACTATGCACAAGTTAATTTTTAATTTTCAAAGCTAAATTAGATTAGAATAATTTAATATTTTAAAATTAAAATTTTGATATTCAAAAACTATATTAAAAAACTATAATTTTGAACTTTTCTTATATTAATATGATTAAAAAATCTTAAAATGTTGTTCAAAATTGATATTGTTTGACTCTAGAAAAAGAAATCTATGAGAAGTGAAAAAGAAACAGAGTGAGTGCTTGTTCTTATTGATTGTTTTTACTACTGATTTCAAATATGATCGCATGTTATGACAAGTATTAAATTTCTACATTTATGTTTCGTGATTGGTGGCTAAGCAGCGCTATGTAGGTTCAAGGAGTATATTTGAACTCTCTTCAGCGAAAAAATAATACGCTATTTATACATAGTTAAACTTATATTTTGTACATATATATATACAATAAATGTTGAACATCCTTTGGTTTCTTGTGTTTTTACTTTTTATATTTCAAATTTCCACCGGTAAAATTTTTAATTCCAACCATTGTCAAGCTAAAAGAGCACCCACAATACTAAAATCCTAAATCCACCACTGAATACACCCTATACATAAAATATACGTTGAGTATATATTGAATAAATTTTTTTTAAAGTAATGGCCGAAGGATCATTTAGCGTAATTATCCCTAAGCAATATTTCCTTGTCTCATTTGATATAAAGATAGAAATTAAGATATATATTATAATGAAAAAGATATATGACTATAGTTCGATAGTGAAAGTATCATGTCAAAATTTAAAATAGTGATCTAGTTTATCTAATTTCAATTCTTGAAGATTTGCGAAGTTACATAGCTACAACAATATTTTAGATTGTCTTGAAATTTGAAATTTTGTAACGAGAAGAGGTAGCATAAGGTTTAGAAAAAATAAATTAAATCAACTTGTATTTCTATTAAAGGATATTTCATAATTTGAATTTATAGTAATGAAACGTTTATCATTGCATCAAAACATTTTTAAAAATTTAAGTAGATGGATTGACAATATTTGAGAACGTCATGAAATGAAAATTATCATTTTTATTTAGAATAGAGAGAATAGTAAACAGATTGGTTTAACAACTTAATCAACATAATTATATTTACTACATATATAGAGAGAGTCGTGCTATATTAGTTGCAAAGTAAACTCTTAGAAAATGTCATTTCAAATAAAACAACAAAAACCATGCATCTTTCCTATTTTATTCCAGCAAGTGCTATCAACTAGCTCATGATTTTGATAGCTATGCATATAAATAAAATCCTAAAATAAGAGTAACTTTTTTTATAAAAAATTAAAATAAGAAAGTGGTACAGAATCTTAGGTAAACCACTGAACAATTTGACAGGATATTTATTTGAAATATTAATGAAAATTTGTCTGCTACTAAAATTAATTTATTCTTAAAAAGAAAATTGTAACAATAACATGTACATGATCCAACACAATCGTAATGCAAATTTGATCCCTTAATCTACTCCCTCTGGTTCATATTAATATACAATATTAAACACCAAATTTGATGACTTATTAAGGGAAAGACGAAGTAAGAGCATGCTATTGGAGACGTTGCAACATATGTCGGGAAGGCCTCCGTTGATTGTGTACGAACAAAATACGAATCCAAAGGCAGGGTAAGAAAGGGTTTAGCTAATGGAGATATTAACTCTACCGAGAATCAATAACGCGTAAACCATGTCAAACCAAGACCAATCAATATTCAAACGGAATGGATTCGAACTTCTCCTAGAACGCTCTGCTAATAGACCCCCTCCTTTGAACATAGATCCGAACTCCCACTCAGAATGTTTTTAGTTTGAACACTTCTAAGAATTTTATTAATCCTCCCCTCCATCCCTCTCCCTAAAGGTATTTTTCACTAAATTAACCTTAATTAAATAGTACATGTTCATTTAATATGATTTTTTAGTTATTTCTTTTACTAATACTCTCTTCGTTTGTATTTACTTGTTATGATTTTCTTTTTGAAAATCAAACGATATGAACTTTGATTAATATTTTAAGATATATTTTTTTTTATCATATTTATATAAAAAAATTTGCAAATTATTGTATTTTGTTTTTGTTCTTAAATATATGAATTTTATTTTAATTATAAAATTAAATAAATAAATTATTAAAAAATATAAATGGCAATTAAAAGAAATGCGTTGATAATAAAAGTCAGAAACACCCTATATAGTATGGACGGGAAGGGGGAAAAAACTTGATGAACTTTATTGGTTTTAGGAATATTTTGATATTTTTGCAGTGGTCTTTGACTCTTTGGTCAAAGGATTTAACATAAATTTCAAATAAAAATGATTGCCGACTTTTGGAAAATTAATGAGCTACATTAATAGTAAAAGGTGCAAGAAATTAGAAAACAACAAATACTTAAAAAACTTTTTTCACATGCACACTATTGCCTTTTCCACAAGGCAATTTCCCAAGAAGTATTCAAGAAAACTCTTTTCCATTTTGGTGGCCAAAATCACACCACATTTTGTTGGCTTAACTAGCATTTTCATGGTTCCAATTGGTTTGTTTTTCCTTTTTTTAATTAATTTAAAACATGCTGTTTCTTTCTTTTTTTGTTTTGATAATTTTTTTAAATTTAATTTTTTACGTGACACATTTAATTTAATAATATATAATTAAATAATAATTTGATGCATATACACATTTTTAATTTAAGACTATATAATCCAAAAATATTTTTTTTCCTAAAAAACGTATTATATTAAAACTAAACAAACAAATTAAAATAAAAAAAATATTAATATTACTTAAACTCATATACCTTTTCTAGCCACCCACAGACATGTGATTTTCCTCATCTTTCCTTGGTCTAAAACCGTGTTGGTCTTTAGGACCATGTTAGGAACTTTTCTGCCATCCTCACTCATGATCCTCGTCTGCACTTTGTTTGGATGGTGATAATGTATCACTCAGTAATTTATTTTTCTTTTTAATATATTTTAAAAAGCATGATTCTTTTTCATTTTGGAACATTTTAGTTTTAGCTTTCTGTGTGAAATGGTTAAGGCTACAAGATTAAATTAAAAGATATTTTGGTATATTTACATAACTTTAATCTAGAACCATAAGATCTAAAAAGATTTCTTTATTTTCTTAAGCTCCGTGCCAAGTCAAATTAAATAATTCATTTTAGAACAAAGGGAGCATATTATATTGTGTTGTATTGTACTATATTATCGCTTGGATGAATTGTATGATTTTCGTTGTTAATAATGTCACACATCAACTGAAGGACAAACCTATAAGAAAAGTAGGATACGAGGTAGCTGAGATATTAAAATAAGATAAGGTAGCTAAGCTATTAAAAAAAAGGTAAAATTAAGGATAAAATAGAATTATTAGATAATAAGTAAAGACAAAATAGGAAGAAAGAATAGCGTAACACAAGATCACACCAAGTCGATTGTCGTGTCGTTACGTAACAATGAATTTAACAATATAATTTAAGTAAGAGTTGCACCACAATGCCTTAGCTCCAGGAACAAGGAGGATCTGAGTGCCTCAGCAAGAGAGAATTGCCTCCGTGGTAAGGATGATATTTTTGACCGATATAAGAATCCAACTACATTGCCGAGACAGCATGAGCTTTTTCAACTTCCCGCCACCCCATTAACTACATCTTGATCGAAAAAGAATCAAGAAAAAGAAAGAATTTGAGCTGGCTTTTTGACCATGCTCTACTGCAATCAATCAAAATCAAGAATAGAAATCCACATGTTGGAGCATAATTAAGTCACGCTGCTTGTGTTTCAGGACAGGATGCACATTTGCTTGTAAATCAGATCGTAATAGAAAGACTAATCCACAACCTCCGGCATGAAACACGTTAACATCAATAAATTATATCTGAATATAGAAAATAAATGGCACAGTAGTATTTCGTTTTGTACCTTTGTGCTTGTGTTTTAACATCTAAATTCAATTGGTGGCAAGAATTGTATAGTAATGTATCTTTCCCAAGGCTTGATTTTTAACATTTCATACAATGGAGTGATGTGCATTTATTTGGTGTTACCACTTATGAATAAATGTAATACAGTTTTAAGATTATTCGGCTTTCATAATGATCTGGTGAACAAAGGGCAACATGCTGTAGAGTATTGCAAAGATCTTCGGAAGTCAATTTAAAGCTTGGCAATTGCATAAGGCGGCAAGTTCGATCTTGGAGGCAGCTTTAGGTCTTCCCAATCTTCACCATCTATCTTGGAAAAGTAACGGTCAACATCAGCATCTCTAATTAGTTCCAGTCTGGAGGGCTCCCACTGAAAACATGTGAAAAGACGAGCACAAGAATGAAATAAGCTTCTGTTATTGAAGTTCAGGATTATCCATGATCAAATGAACGTAACGCACCTTGGGATTTTTATCCTTGTCGATGAGTATAGGGACACTGAACTTACGACTGCTACCATTCTCTTTTCCTTTTGGGATTGCTGTGTGTGTCCAGATAGTACTTGTGGGGATTGAAAGGACAATTTTGTATCGTAGTATGGCTCTGCATCCCTGCAGTAAAAGTGTCAGTTTTGTAATGCAGAAAATCGGTGGCTGAAATATTAGCATATTTTACCTCGAAAAAATCCTTGCTAAATTCTCCCCTCAACACATGACAAACCATCCTGTACTCTCGAATAAGGCAATTACCAACACCTTGCAGCCTCCCCTCTCTTATCTAGAACAGAAAAATGAAACTACTATGAACAATCTGCAGATACTCAAGAACTCTCCCATAAAAATGCTGGCTAAATTAAGGCATTAGGAAGACCGTAAAAAGAAATTCAAGATGTGGTTGTGGAGCCAGACATCATCATATTTTTTATTTTAACGACTTGCAACACAGCAATACTAATCAATCAAATTTGAAAGTCCAAAATAAATAATCTTAATAAAATGAAAAATCCAAATGATCTGCAGCTGTTAAGAAAATAAAATTGAGGCACAAGAGCCAGGGAGTAGTAGTTTCTACTAAGTTGTACAAATTAGCTAGTAGTAAAAGAAAGAAAACATCATTTTTCTTGATAATTTAGAATTTTAACAATTATGGGGAAGTGTATGGTACAAGGGGTTGTCATCTAAGTTGCTCAGACTCTTCACTTTTGGTGCCGCACCCGTGTTGACACGACATGGGTGTGGGTGTGGGTGTGGGATTCGTGTCCGATTTGGTTGAACGAATTTTGGGTACTTTGACCAAAATCGATAGGGAAAGTTTGGACGGTTTTAACGATTTCTGTAATTAATACAAAAGATAAGGTGAAATTGAACAAAATGGAATACCTTTTATATAGAAATTTCTATGTCACGCCTTTTTCTTTAATCTCCTTCCAGAATTTTCTTTAAGTTCTCCATATAATATCTTATAATTTAGGTTTTATCACTCTGTTGTTAGATATTTTGATTATTTTTAGGCGAATCCCCACACCCGTATCCATATTATGGATCCATATCCCCGAATCTAAAAAATTAGATCATGAAGGATCCGACCTCTAGATCTGCACCCATATCGGATACCTGCATACCTGCACCTGAGTCTGAGCAACTTAGGTTGTCATTAACAATTTATTAGTAGAGAGAGTTCTTGACCTGATCATAACCAAACAGCTGATCCAACCAACTTCTCCATAAGCATAATATAAAACAAAGAGTTCTTTCTTCCTCTATTTCATCACAAAAATTTACTACCATGAATTGACACCTGATAACTATTTTAAAAGTATTTTAGCTTAACAAATCAAGAAGCACGGCGGTACAAGGAAATAATAATAAAGTACGTCATTTGTATCTCCATTAGGACATGGCAAAACTTAAATGGTTCCAGTTTCAATTTCTTTTATTTATTGAATCACAGATTGCTCCTGTCTTTCGTATGAATGACCATACGCAAATAAATATTAGGAAGTTCTGTAGAAAATTACTTGAGTATATTTCAAATTGGAATTACATTTTCCAGATCATGTAGCAAGGAAAACCTTTCACAGCTATGAGGTGCTCAATTCAACAGAAACAATAAAGAAGCAAAACTCAATTTCTTTCTTTTCCGAAGGAATTGAAAGCCAGCACTGATCATAGGCACTATATTTGTTCAGTTAACAACATAATGGTATCAATGACAGTATACCACACAACAAAACCAGCTGTGGGGAAGAGTTATCTAATCTAAATATGACCAGGTGGACAACTGCATGACAAAGGAGGTCACTACTCCTTATGGGGCAAGCCTATGGAAATCTATCAGAGTATTGTGGAGTGAAATGCAACCACACGCCAAGATAGAAGTGTCTAATGGAAATAAGACGAGCTTCTGGAATGATAAATGGCACGAAGCTGGCATTTTGTAAGTGGCCTTCCCAGATATTTACAATCTAGCTAATCATCATCTCAAAACAGTGACAGAGATGTGGTCAACCCAAGGCTGGAATCAGTTTCAGTATACAGATGAATGACTGGGAAATCAACAGAGTTACTGATTTATCAGCACCCTGAACCAGTGTGCAGTCAGGGTGCAGGTCTCCAAACAGGAGAGGATACTCTTTGGTGTAAAGGTAATAATAAACGGGTATACAGGGTTAATGTTGCTTATCATCAATTGAATCAGTCCAAATACCAGATTCACAATTGACCATGGAAACTGATATGCCGGTTTTGTATGGCTACTAGCAGAGAAGCTGTGCTTACACTTGACAATCTAATGAAGAGGGGAATTCCCACGTGTTCTAGATACTTTTTGTGTAAGGAGACTGCTGAGACAGTCAACCACTTCTTTCCACACTTGGTCAAAAATTAATGGTATCACCGAGTAGTCATTGACTTACCGATCTCAATGATAGCTTAAGACTTGTCGGGGATGCTTTCTTTAGCGATTGGATGGTTGACGTGATCCAGTCATCCTTCTTGTTCAAAGCCTCATTTTCCTGTTGATGATTCATGCAAAGATCACATCAAGTATTCTGATGACTTTATTCATCAAAATTTTACAAAGCAATTTCACCACAGACCAAAAGAATGTTAAAATAACCATCCATCTCTTAAACTTACAAGAGAATATATGATTTCTTCAATCGTTCTTTGAGAGAAACAGCGATCAATAAGCTTCATCCTACATACATAAAATTGCATAACTGAAACAGGTGTGCCGTTGAAGCAAGGGGTCATGAAATTTCAAAGACTACTGGTTGTGTTATTTGAACACTTTCTCCCTCCGGTCAATGCGAACTTCAGATAGTCATCCATCATCTTAAACTTCTAATGGACATAGAAAAGCAGAGTGAACATAGTCTTGCAACAACAGGAAGAGAAGTAACACAATAGCAAAATAACTAATAAGAAAGGGCAGAGATGATTTCTGTGATATGCTGTCAATACTATGCTCTTTAATAAATTAAAAGAATCCTTTTATAGGACGTGGAACTCTGTTTTGAAGGTACGCTTCCAGCAAATCAACACGAAAACAAACATCAAAACAGAGGTACTGAATGAACTCACCTGTGATAGGGACTTTCTGCTTGCAACTTTGGTATGTTAGAGAAGCGACTAATGATGGCAGAAATAACATCTGGATCACTCGAATTGACTTTACCTAGTGCTTGTTCTAAAAGTGGCAACCTCTGTGAACAGAAAGAAGATCAGAAACCATTCAAGTTAGATAAGAGAGGGGAGGAAATTAAACAATTGGATAAATCTTATGCAACCTGAGTGAAGATTCATATCAAGATCTACAAACCAATTATCCATAATGCCAATATTAATGTCAGACAAGTACAAACTTCAGCACAAAAACAGACCATCAGGAAAGATCGTCTACCACCCAGAAATCCACAATCTAGCACATAAGTCAACCAGTGACTAAAAGAAGATCTGACAAATTAGTCTAAGAGCCATTGAATACAGGGTTGACAAATCCAGATCCCGAATGTGCCTAATTAGCTTGGGCACTGTTTGGCACTATTTCATGGGGAAACATGGATTCAGTGATAACTGTAGGGGTTGGAGTTAGGAGGATGGCAGTCTGGCAGATTTAGAAGGTAATTTAGAAGACCCCAGATATTCTTTCATCCAAATATTTTGAATTCATATTTTCGGTAGCCAATCCCGCTAAAGGAAGTTCAATGTACATACTATACACTGCATGATACATTTGCAAAGCTCTACAACTAATTAGTTGGGAAAAGAAACAATAAGAGACTAACAATTACAGGCACCAAGTTACTGAAACTGCTGATGCCACGCACAAACTAAAGTAGAACAATTTGTGGTTAACATCCTGGTCCACTGGAGGTCTAACATTATCTTCCTGCAGTCAGTGAACTAGTATGATATCTAAAACTGTAACAGTTCCAGGAGTATCAAGTTGCTAAGCCATACAATGAAATTATGGGAGAGGGTGGTAAAGATGAGGGTAAGGAGGCATGTATCCATCTCCAAAAACCTGTTCGGATTCATGTCTAAGCAATCAAGTACAGAAACCATCCATCATTTGAGGAGACTCTAGAAAAATATTGGGAAAAGAAGAGGGACTTACATAGAGTTCATCGACCTTGAAAAGGCTTACGACAAAGTCTCGAGGGAAGTTCTTTGGAGATCCTTGGAGGTTAAAGGTGTACAAGTAACTTACATTAGAGTGATAAAGGATATGTATGTTAGAGGCAAAGCTCGAGTTTGAGTAGTGGGAGGAGACTCAAGGCACTTTCTGATTGAGATGAGGTTGTACAACTGATAAGTTCTTAGCCCATTCCTATTTGCCTTAGTGATGTTCAAGACTAGGTGTCTCAATGTATGTCATTTGCGGATGACATAATGCTGATCGTTGAGACATGCAATGGAGTTAATGCTAGGCTGGAAGTATGTAGACAATCTTTCGAGTCTAAGGGGTTCAAGTTGAGTAGGACCAAAAAGAAGGTATTTGGAGTGCAAATTTAGTGATACCATGCATAAGGCAGGCGTGGAAGTGAGGCTCGACATACAACATATCCCCAAAAGAAGATAATTTCAAGTACCTCGAGTCAATAATCTAGAAAAAGAGGGACATCAATGATGATATCACACACGCATTCAGCAAGGTGGATAAAGTGGAGACTTGCCTACGGAGTCTTGTGTGATAAAAAGGTACCACCAAAACTTAAAAGGTAAATTCTATAGAGTGGTAGTTGACACGTTGTATGGGGCAGAGTGTTGGCTAGTTAAGAACTCCCATATTTAAAAGACACCTGTTACAGATATGAGAATGCTGAGATGGATGTGTGAGCATAACTAGGAGCAATAAGATTAGGAATAAAGTTAAAGATAAGGTAGGAGTGGCCTCCGTGGTAGACAAAATGAGAGAAGCAAGATTACAATGGTTTGGACATGTGAAACGGAGATGCACAAATGCCCCATTGAGGTGCGAGAGTTTGGATGTTGTAGGCATGAGGAGAGGTAGAAACAGACCCAAAAAACATCGGGGAGAAGTGATTGGAGAGGATATGGCATAGCTCAAATTAACGATGACATGACTTTAATTAGGAGGGTGAGAAGGTCACATATTAGGGTAGAACATTAGTAGGTAGTGGAGTGTTGTCTTGCTTTTGAGCGTTCAGGTTTCTTGGTGTCTATTGTTGTACCAACCCTATTCTTGTTAGTTCTAGGTTTTGATATCTATCTTCATCTGTTTATTATGTTGTGACTACAGCACTATTCTGTTGCTATTCATATTCTTTATTTGTAGGCTTTACACTACTTCTCCTATTAGTTGTTGTGTTTTCGTCACACTCTTCTTCTTCTTCTTTATATCTGAACTTACTAAACTTGAGCCAATGCTCTTTCAGAAATAGTCTCTCTACCTGCACGAGGCAGTGGTAAGGCCTCCTACACTCTACCCTCCCAGACCCCACTTATGGAAATTCACAGGGTATGTTGTTATTACAGTCAGTGAACTGGCCAATTCAGTTATTACATGTCCAGTAATATCAATTTTGCATTTTATAGATCATTCAGTTTAGACATATTAGTAACAGCAGACCTACTTCATTTGTTATAGAAGCAATTCAAAATCGCCAGAAAGTGCTGGATAATATGCATCATACCTCTGAGGGCACAAAATGAGTTGCTAGGCCACAAGCAAGCATTTCAGCACCATCCAACCTAGCACCAGTAAGACCAGCATATTCCCCTGCCAAAGATTATAAGAAAGTAGTTAAGGGAAAAAGACATACTAATTTAACTATTTGGACCTGAAAATTTTTCATGCATCGTAACAACACAGGAATTAGTCTTCCCCGACAAAATAC
Source organism: Solanum virginianum (assembly GCA_000787875.1). Lineage (NCBI taxonomy): Eukaryota > Viridiplantae > Streptophyta > Magnoliopsida > Solanales > Solanaceae > Solanum > Solanum virginianum. Next base: position 28,666 of record DF358827.1, on the reverse strand, counting down.
AACAAAAAAAAAATCCCTTTCTTCAAATATCCTTGTAAAAAAGATGCCTTGCATGTACTCAAAGGCTATTTTAGATTTGTAATGACAAAGAATTCAGTAATCATCATGAAAACTAAGGCCTAATATTGACGGCCTAAACAAATGCAGTAATCACTGCGAAAACCAAGGCCAACATCCAGCAACACCCAAAAGATTTGTAGGGAAAAATTATAAGAGATGTCTTAGTGGGTGTTTGGATTGACTTATTTTTATTGACTTTAGGCTTTTAAGCACTTTTTAAAATTTTGGAAGTGTTTGGGTAGCACAAAAACTACTTTTAAGAACTTTTAAATTTTTCTTTTAAAAAAAAAGATTCCAAAAGTTGGAGGGTTCCCAACTTATGGCTTTTGGCTTTTACCTTATAAGTCACTTAAAAAGAGTCAATCCAAACACCCCCTTAAATAGCTTTGACCTAGATGTAATCATATAACAAGTGTACACACACCAAGCTTTTGTCCACCTTCTAAAATAAGAAAAGATCAAACTTAAGAATGCAAACATTGGAATTTAGATATAAAATGTTGAAAATTTTCAGAAACTTTCAGAGAAGATAAACCAAAGGAACACAATGGATGCAGCTTTGCCACAGGGGCATGTATACCAAGCTTTTGTCAACCTTCTGGAGGAGGAAGAACCAATCTTCCTTTTTCGACTCTTTACACTTGTTTTTAAAGGTATTGGGAAAGAAGCAGGCATTAAAAGCATAGTAGCTGAGGGCGATTGTAGTTCTCAAGATTCGATTCAGACTAACCAAGCTTGAGCAACCAGATAAAACATAAATTCGAAGATTGACGAGAATTAAACAATGCCGTGCTGAAACTTGAATAAACTATACCTAGCAATATTTTCTTTTACGAATCAGAACAATGTTACAAGCGGTATTACCGAAGAATCCTGGAAGCCTTGAATAGAAGTACGAGGCACCAACATCAGGAAAGAGTCCCAAAGCTGTTTCAGGCATAGCACAAACCTAAAGGAAAAATGAACATGAATATGTGGACATGAAGCTTCTGATACCAGTTTATTCATAGCAAACACCAAACCAAGTTTGAAAGAGGGTAAGTATTATTGCCAAGAAAAAATAAACTCTCGATCCAATTCCATACTTACCAACTAAAGCTCATGAAGATTTACAATCTGTAAGGTTCTCCACTATTTTTCTAAAACTATTCCACACGAATGTCAGGTATTGTTTCATTCCACAAGAAAGGCCCACAAAACATAAAGAGACACATTTCAAGAAAATGCCAATTAATGTGATAAAAGGTCAAATATAAAAAGCAAAGCAAAATAGCGTAACTGAAGAACTGAATCTATTATGCAAGAAGATGCTATACCGACTTCTCTGTTGCAACTCGAAATCTACCATGCACAGAAGCACCAAGTCCACCTCCCATGACAATTCCATTAAGAAGAGAAACCTACAGGGGGCAGTCCAAATAAGATTAATGAATTCATCAGAGAATTGTATCACAAAACTAAAACTACACATAACTAACCTGGGGTTTACTATATGTTGCCATCAAATAGTTAAGGGTGAATTCTTCACGGAAATAATCAGCACCCAGTTTCCAGTTACCTGAAAGCATATATAAGAAAAAAAATGTAATTAGCCAGTTTTCTGATCCTTAAGCTATGTGCAGTTAGTTATTTAATAAATTGTTGAAAATTTTAAGAACATCATCTGGTAATTGGGTGTCATGACCATTATAAAAAGGTCATAGTCACAGACTTACCGATAAGCATCTAACAAGACACAAGAAAACAGATTAAATATGTGCAAACTTTTTCCTGTTTCACTGTTTGATACATGTATCCTAAATGTGATGTAAGACCTTTCTGTAATGGCCATACTTCCAGGTGCAGTTTTTTCTGTCTGTTCCGTTTCTTCTACAATTTAAGGTCAAATTAGCAGAGTAAGCTTTCAAAAGGTGGTGCAGTTCTTTGGCACACAAAGGGTAGCGGTTGCGGGTTCCCCTTGTCATCCAAAAAAAAAAAACAGATGGTCAATTTAAGAAAGGAGGGTGGAAATTGTCAGTATATACTACAATATGGCAAGACTTGTCCTACCATCTCGGGGAACAATATCCATCATATCCCATAAAATACTGTAGAAAGTTCTCCATGTAACTGGAGGAGAATCATTTACTCTGTTAAGTGTTTTAAGAGTTATTAGTTATTGTATCCTAGATAGCTTAAGGCTTCTATATAAGGAGGCGGCGCCTTGGTACATTGTTGAACATCAGTATAGAAGAAATTCCTTCTTGTTCATAGGGTGCCATAATCAGAGCCAAGGAGAAAACATATTGAAGGTCAGATCATCTTGGTATCAGAAAAGTTTTTCCCCATCAAAGTAAGTGAAATGTTCACTCTGTGCCTCAATAGATGTGCTGCTTAAATCATCAAATTAGTCAACTGATTCACAAGTAGCTACATATCCATGAGATAAACACATAAGTCAACACAGCAATTAGAACCTATGTCAGACATGCTTAGACACGCCCCCACAAATAATCACTCCACTAGTGTGGCAGCCCACACATCAGATTTATCCAGTCTGTTTCACGTCAGTAACATGTTATTTGCCAAGACGGGTTTAGTCAGTTTAGTCAATTGCTATGTCAATAATTTAGTCACAGCTATTTCATAAGTTCAATCATCAGTATAAACATGCTATGTCGCTGCACATGTCCATGTCTTTCAATTGTAGTTTCTAGAGTTGTTTACGATACATCCCTTAAATTCAAGGTGACCAAGTATTTGTTATTGTGTCTGTTGCACATCCAAAAACTCGACTATTTGTCTTACTCGCTTTTTGTTTTTTAGACCCTCAATCCTTGAGTGGAGAGTCAATAGTAAAAATATTAACATAAAGGAAGCAAATTTTCACCTTCATGGATCCAGTTAAAAATATCATCTATAAATACTGAAGATAGTCTTTACCATGCTATGACCAAATTAGCAGACTACCTACCTTGGCGAACATTATGAACAACAGCTGTGACGTCACCACCAGCACAGAAAGCCCTTCCATTTCCCTGGAAATATAGAAACAAGAAAAAGGAGTAACCTTCCATGACTAATGTTAAGATATTTTATACTTGTACAGGGTCACTTGTAGAAGTCAGCAACCTACCACCAAAGCTTTGAAAGAGAACGAAAACATAAAACTCAATACAAGAAGCGAAAAAAAAATAATTTTCCTTTCAGCTGTTCTACTGATTTAATTGAAGGTAACCAATAAGCTTAGCGAACTGATTTTCGATCTTATTTCGCTCAAGTTCCAAAGATTTACAGGCAAAACTAACTCTTTGATTCTTTCTCTTGACTCTCTCATGTCAAAAAGTGGTTTAAAGCATATGTCTATGTCAAGCATAAATTATCGGCTAATTAGAGGTTAGAAGTCTCCCTTCTCTCTAGACTTTTTCTTTGGGGATTATAAAGGGTAACATTATTGATTTCAAGCACTAAGAAAATGTTGTGTAGTAGTTTCCAAGATCTTTTTTCAAACAAAATCATCCTGTGACCAACTTTCAGCAGTGTGGATTATTGCTACTGCCAAGTAATATAATCCTAGTATATGGTGAATAGAAGGTAGGTAGCATTGAATACTAAATTGGTCAGACATGGAAACTGTGAGATATTACAGAGGTATAGCCACTTTTCCAGCTTTACTCTTAGAGGGGCAATATCACCAGAGCCATGAGGAGAAGCTTTCTTCACTGTATCAAGAGCTGATTCAGGGAACAGGCTGAAGTTCATTGAAGCCTGCTAAGGTAGACACTTATACTGGGCAAGACCCATTGATACCATACATAAATCAGCATACAGCACTCTTTTGGGTAGTCCTCCAGACGTATTAGTTTCCTCTAGGAGACTTTATAGCTTGATTGGGTGTAGCCAGAATACCATTTTCTTTAATAAGGTTAACTAGAAAAATCCCTTGTTCTTTTATAAGGTTAGCTAGAAAAATACCTTGTTCTTTTATAAGGTTAACCAGAATGCCATTATCCTCCTTTCCCCAACCCAACCTCCACTGACAAATATGATACGATTTTTTTCATTGAATTCCCGAATCTATGAGTTTTCCAGCACAAGTCACAATGACCAAGAACTAAGAGAAACACGATCGCAGATTGATGCATTACAAAATTCAATGAAGAAACAAAAATAGACGAAATGAGAGTTCACAATTTGAACAACACAACTCAAAAATCAGTGCAAACTGCCTGCCAGCAGGTATCAATTGTTTGTAAGAAAAAATTATGCAAAATGTACAAGATAACCACAGTTAAGCCTATCAGGGGAAGTTACTATTACAGAAGATCCTCCTACTAGTGAGCATACCTTCAATATTATCATCTTCACATTTGAATTTCTTTCACTGTCACGGAAAAGTTCCAACAGCCGAGATATCTGACAAACAAATAAGTTTAAGAGGGCACGTTTCACTTATAACATATCTTTACACTTCAATCTATTTCATCAGGTGATCAGCAATTTACATCAATATAACACGAATATTGCATTATGTAGAAGACTAAACACTCACCAAGTTAATATAATTAATTAACCTGTTCCAGATGATAGCATGAGAAGTAGCATGACACTAATCCATATCAAATTAGTCTTTTTAGCTACCAACATAAAGGTGCAAAGCTAGGCCTTCAAAAAGTTCATGTTCTCAAGTCTTTAACAAAGTCATGACTCATGACAGTAGTTGATATGCAATGTTACCAAGGAAAAGGTGCAAAGCTAGTACTTTTACTATCATCCAGGCGAGGTGCAAGTTGTGAGACATGAAGCATAAGTCCTTGAACTTTTGTATCTACATACATTTTCCGTAACAAAATGCTATTTCTAGATCGAAGGGGCGGTGAAATTAACAACAATAAGAAGTAACTACACATTTAAGAAAATAAAATTCAAGGGGACAAATTTATTCTTTGTCTAGAAGAAGATCAACAATAGCAACAATAAATCCTGTATCTAAAGAATTTGACTGGGCTGTTTTCTGATTCTTTCTTTTTTTATGACAGGTAGAGGCTGCAGAGAAGTCCTTGCAGAAGAGGACCCCTCCAGCTTCCTCAGACTCCACCGAAGTGACTCCGCCAACAAAAATGGTTAATTGTGCATGTGCATAGATTACGGGCAATTGAACAAAGTCGTGATAACAAACAAGTATCCACTTTGCAAGATGATTTATTTGATCAGTTACCACGGGGAGATAGTATATTTTCACAAAAAGTGTAGTATCTAAAAATGAAATTTCGGCTATAGTCAATCTTTTTTTTAAATCTCTAATTTGATACACTGGAAAAGTTATCATGAAAGAAACCAGCTCAAAAATCTTGATTTTGTTTTCCTTATACCATTAATTATGGTGTAAAAGGCAAGCATGGATGCCAAATTCCTAGCTAATGTTTATGGGATGTCTAAGCTGAAGCCAAAACATTTGAGCTTTCCTTGAGAGCACTGAAGGAAATCGGCCATTCCTCTCAGCTTAAAGTGTACCCAACATGCCTCTTTGACCTCCAACAGTAGCTAGTACTCTATATACTCCAAAGCGTAAGCATAGAATTTGAACTACTCTATGCACGACCAATAATAAATCAGTTTTGCTAAGGAAAAACCAGTTCACATAAATGTCACAAACAAGATATGAATTTCACAACCCACATGGAGCTTTAAAAATGAGTTAAAGGAAGAGAACAAAACCAGAATATACCTAAAGATAGATAAATATATGGAATATATGTCTGGTTAACAAAAAGAATAAGGACATTCTGAGTAGAGCATGATCCTATACATAGATGGTTCAGTGACAACAGTACAGTGACATTCGCAATGAAATATAACAAAGAGTTTACACAAGTAAATTGATGTTCTTTTTTTTAATTTTGTGCGATGGCAGTGTCTGGACCAAATTATGCACACCTCGACTATTTCCAAGTAAACTGATGTTCATTCTACTGGTGAACCAATATGGACTCGTGGGAATCACTTAAAACCTGCTTACTTGAGTTCCATAATAGTCATCAAGAAACTAAGTCAAGAAAATAACAAATTAGCGAAGAAACTCAGTGCAAGTCACACTTTAATGAATAACAAAAACTACAATAACATCAAGCTCAATCACGAACTAGTTAGGATTGGACTTAATGATAATCAAAGTAGATAAAAATAAATCAACAGCTCAAAATAAATTTTTAAACGAAACACAAACAATAGACAATAAGATATTTGAGAACAGTGATACATGTTATGAGTCTCATTAACACTTGTTACAGGAATCCTTTCTCTACTATGGATAGTTACATTACAACATTCAAGTCTTATTTTTACATGAGAAAACAACAATATGCAAAGGCAGAGAACAATGAAAGTCATCCAAAATTTAGGGAAAACAAGATAAATAAAGTAGTAAGATGATGTGTTGTCATACCATTTGAAAAGAAAGTGCATTCAACTGCTTAGGCCTATTTAATATAAATGTTCTAACACTTGCTGTCTCCTCCACCAAAACCTGACAACCAAAAGGAGAAAGGTTGCAACAATTGGATTTGTACAAGCTTGAAAAATATTCATGAAGAAACAGCGATCAACTAAACTAAATTACTTTCTAGAGGAAAGATTGCAATTGGGAGACAACAAAAAAGGAAAAAATATGGCAAAATGAAAATAATCATATAAAATTGAATAGTTAATTGATTAGAATAACAAGTGGAAGAGTACAAATTGAGTGTACCTGATCGGTTCCGCCATTGTTAGAAGAAGTTTGCGCCATGCTCTTGTTTGGGAAGCTCAAGTCTTCTCTCTGATTACTGCAAATTTTATAGCTGCAGCCATGGGGCTAATTTGGTCCATTCACCATCCGTGTGGTTCGGTCTTTCTTTAATGGAAAAACTATGCATCCAATTGAAGAAACATCTATATCTACTAGTATTTGATTTTGATAAAATTAATACGAAATATATTGGATGAAATTGATGTTAAATTCATAGAATGAAATCAATTTTGAATAGGCAAGTATATGAAATTGATATTGAATATATAAATACATAAATTTGTAAAATTAAAATACTAACGTTATGAAATACAAGTATATAATGAAATGCGAGCCAAAGAATGAGTGTATCTTAAATACATGTTAAAATCATACTTGAATACGATATATTCAAAATAAATTACATCTAACTCAATACGCGAATACATATACTTAAGCCCGATACATATTATTGTTAGAAAAAATAACACAATTAGGCAAATATATGATATGTATTTACACTATACAATTATAGTTTGAAAAAATTACAATTTATAGCTATAGTTTGAGTTTTGTTGTTATTTTCTTTCTCCTCTCTTCCTCTCTCGCCTCTCTCTTCTCTCTCTGCAATTTCTTGCAGATATGCAATTACAAATGTATATCAAATACATATATACAATTATTTTGAGAAATATACATAGTCAATTTGACAGTTATACATATACAATTTGTCTCTCTCAACTCTTGCTCGCCTCTCTCCTCCCTCCTCTTAATCTCGCTTGTCAAATATGCAAATATATATATGTATATTAATTATACATATACAATTATTTGACAGATTACATATAAAATTTGACAAATATACATATACAATTCACCTCTCTCCTCCCTATCTTGATCTCGCTCGCCTCGCTTCTCCTCTCCAGATTATATAGCCAAGTTTATATTGTGTAATTACGTAAAATATAACTATTTGACTATATTAAGTTTCAAGTTTAGACTATTTATGAAAGTTTCGCTTGTAACAGTGACTTATTTTCTTTTTTGATAACATTTTAATTTTAACTTTTCACATGATATTTTTAATATTCTAAGGTCATTATAAATAGTACTAACAATTTTCTTATTCATTTTTATTAGTCTTTAATGAGTTATTATTATGGCAATTCCTTCGTTTTCATTAAATCATCATATTTATGAGCTATAATATCTCTTCAATAATTGTTGAAACAATACGTTGAGGACTTGATTTTCTGTTCCTTTTTGGAGTGATCCACTTATAACTCCCACGTGTGTTTTCACTTGGAAAAGAGAAGTACACAGAATCAATAGTAAAAAAATAAAATTATTCTTCTTCTTCAATTCTCTCGAGCGTGAATTTTCTTTTGAGAGAAGTACTAAAAACACTTTTAAACTTGATACGAAATATTAGTTTCGTCTCCAAACTATTGATAGACCTAATTTTCAACACTACCTGATCCAACCTTTCGAGAATTGATACATCTCCTGCTAGAGTTCTCGTTTATATCGGGATTCTTTGCTTCAGTTCTTTCATCCTTCATTTGCTTTAGTACTTTCTTATCATTGTTTTCAAGGAATGAATAGCTCTTTTAACAATGTTAGCTCAATTGGAGGAACTACTGAAGAGTCGAGGATTAAGAAGAATAATGATTTTATATATTGATATCTGAAGTGTACATACGAGATGTGTTTATATACAATTGTACTAAATAAATGTGATAGTGACTTGTTCTGAACTAACTTTCTAATCGGTTAACCAACTCTATGAACAATAACTCATTAACACAATAATTGTCTAATTAACTAATCGACCAACTATTAGTTATAATTCACTACTAAGCCTAATTAGATGATTAGTGTAAGAGCGTACCTGATCGGTTTTGCCATTGTTACATGAGATTTGAGCTATATCTCAAGACTAACTGCGGACTAATTTTGTCCATCCACATTCCATTTGATTGAAAATATTTCTTCTCTCATATTAGTTGTTGGGTATTTCTTTAATCCTTTTTTTTTCGATATTAGTTAACTTCTTATTAGATTTTTGCTTTAAAATAATAATTTATATTTATCTTGTATAAAATCTATAATATTAAATTTTCTGTAATGATGAACTTCTTCTACAATTTTTTAGTTGTTATTTTTGTTCTAGACAAGTTCTAATTTCTTTTGGATATATTTTGCTCAAAAACAATTAAATTAAATTATCGTTACAAATAGAATACAGTAAAAGAAAATAAAAAATACACAATCAATTCTTTCAAATCAGTTTGGCTAAAACAGTTGTTTGTAAGGATATAACAAAGTTTAAGGATTTTATTAGATAAAAATACAATCAAAACAAATAATTGTTTGTATTTAAAAACAATAAATAAAACTAAAATTAAAATATGTGTGGTACATCAAGTAAAAGACATACCATCATAGCAAATAAGGTAATGTATATTACTATGTGATATTCCCTCCGTGTCATATTTAATTTAGGTTTTGAGATTTTTTTTTATAAAATAATTGAATTGTGAAAAGTTTAAGATAAATGTTTAAAGCTTTTATATTTTTTAGGAGAAAAATTTTATTACTTGCAAAAATATATTTATGATTTGATAAAGAATAATAGTCAAAAGTATGATTTAAATTATATACTTAAATATTTTTTTAAATATATATATATATATATATGGAATAGAGGGAATAATTAATATGAAAAAATACTCCACTGAAAAGTTAATTTGTTGATTTTTCATCAGTGTCATATGCGTTAGACGCGAATAAAATCAAATTGAAAATCACATCAAACTATAAATCGAATCAAATTGAGGAAAAATAAAATAAAATAAATTAATAATTTAATTTCACATGATTTAATATTAAAAAAAAAACAACTACCAAATCTTTAATAAAGAAAAAGAATGGGTCTATGGTTTTCCCTGCAAATGAAGTAGAGATTCCATTTCATCATCGCCAGCTCAAACTTCACTACTTTAGCTATTCGTCCCTTCGTTTCCATCTCTCTGCGAACCCTTCACTCAATTTGGAGTCCTCGAAAAGCGTTCTCTGGTGCTAAGTAATCTGAAAATGGGATCAGTGTTTGATGAAAAAGATTTCTTGGCATGCTGTGGGAGCAACAAATTCGCCAAACACATGGTAGCAGCTGGCCCATTTTCCACTCACCAAGATGCCATCCATGCTGCCAGAGATATCTGGTTCAACAAGGTTATGTATATACCCATTTCATTTCATCAGCGCCCAAGTTTCCTTTCTTTGTTTTTTCCCTTTTATTTTACAGATTTTGGTTAATTGATTTATTAATTTGAACCTGGTCAGGTTGATGTAAATGGGTGGCTTGAAGCTTTTGCTGCTCATCCACAAATTGGTCAAAGTCCTTCTCCGGATCACAAAAGCCCTACTTTTGCCCAGTATAATTTATTCTTTCTCTACCTAAAAAGTTTTTTTTAATTCTTTTGTTGATTTTCCTAACTATTATGTGAATCTGCTAGTTGATTTTGGACAATGAACTGCTTATGCCCCATAATTTTTTTTTTCTTTTAACAGTTTAATTGAATCTTACTACTTGCTCGGCAAGAAGGTAAATTGTAGTCGTGATCCCTGCTTATTGCTTAAGTTCTTTTTTTGTAGTTAAAATATTGGCTCATTCGTGTTTGGTATTTAAAAGATGAATCTTAAAGTTGTCGATATATAACATTGTAGTATAGAGACATTCAAAGTATCTAAGATATTGGTAAGAAATTCAAAATATTCTGAAAACGGAACTTAGTATTTTTACGGTTGTGCATGAAGCTATGTACAATTGAAATCTCAAAATTGCATGGTTTGCATAGATTATCACCGGAAAATTCGTGCTATTTGAAATTTCTGTTGGATGTGATCATCTTTTATCCTGTATAATCTTGTACAGCGGCGCATCCATTTTAACATTTGTATATCTGTGGCACTGTGCTGTATGTTTGCCTTAGAGGCCCGACGTTCACAACCAGAAAGATTGCTAGATCTATGTGCTTTGAGAGAACATTTTAATGTTGTCGTTCCATCCTGTGCCTTCCCCATATCCACCCTCCTGTCCACAGGCTTGCAATGTTTAGGATATATTCTTTAAGCTATATGTTAATATTTTGTCAGACCGGAAGGTAAACTTTAATGTTTCCTCTTGCAGGTGGAGCAAGGGAGAGCAGTCAACAGCTCTATCCACTGCTACTGAGTTGACATTGCAGGTATCTTGATCTAAAGATATATGTATTTAAGAAATCTATGAACCAAATGCAAGATAGTATTTCGGCCTTTTTGTTTGTTGATTGGGCCAATGGATTAAATTCTGTGTACAAGTAGGTCAACTTCTCACTTTGTCATTCAATGTTGAGAGTTTGCTTAATAATTGATCTTGCAGGAACTGTTAGAGTGGAATGCTCGTTATAGAGAGAAGTTTGGATTTGTATTCTTGATATGTGCTTCAGGGAGAAGTACCCCTGAAATACTTGCAGAGTTGAAGGTAAAGTCTTTCTGTCTGAAGTTAGAATGATTGCATATTTTTACTAACCTCAATTATAATCGGACATGTTATAATCTTATATTTTGAGATCAAATGCTTTTAACTTTAGGACACCAATCATTTGAGTTCTATAAATTCCGATGGAGTTTGTAGAGCAATCCTTCAACGCTAAAGAGGTAGAACTTCTGTTCCAGTCCCCCTGACGTCAAGAGTCAAGACAGGCTTTGATCTTGAACTGTATTTTTGAAACTACTCTCCAAAGTCTGATATCTTGTATCCTTACTACAATTTATGGAAACTACCAAGTCTTGTTGTCTCACAGTGCGCCGAGATGTAGAAAATGTCTTGCAATTGATGTGAGAATGTCAAATCTGGCCTCTGTCCTCTTTCATCATAAAGGGGTGATCTATGGAAGGCAGTCGTGAGCGGTAGGAAAACACAGTAGCAAATCCAAAGAATTTCTGTATCTAATTCTAATAGGCCAAACTTATATAGGTTATGCATGTGAACTGATACTTCAGCATTTCCTCGAACCCCTTGGCCTCGGATAACTTTTGACCGTGTGATAAACCTATCTCGTCTAAAGCTCCCCTTGCCCGTCCAGTGTATGGAAATTGATCCTATATCTTTGTTTGTTAGGATACTCTGACTGTAATCTTATGAGACTTCTGTTTTGGAGCAGACTATGGATCCATTTGTGATCTTTTTGATAATATAAGTGAACAAAATAATAACTATAGTCCAGCCATTTCTTGAATTTCATTAGGGGATTTGTATTCGTTGGAAGAAGCTATTACGTGGTCCATTTTTTCCCCTAATGAATGAATGATACTTTTCTATGAGGACACCTTTTGCTCGTCGCTCTTCCTAACCGGATAAAGCTGTATTCTCTGATGACCTTCAATCACTGTTCTTCACATTTTTTGGATAACCGTGGTGTCCGGTTCATCTTGCCGCCGCACCTTGACTAATTCCAGCAACAGGTACCACATAACTCTGTTCACCAAGGCTAGAACAGATAGGAAGAGTGTTATTCACAATTTTTAGAGATCAGGAAGTAGCGCACATAGCCTTCTTTCCAAGAATCAGACAATTTGTATTACTTTATCTACTGGGACTGTGGTGAAATAAATATGTTTTCTGTTTTGTCACTTTAAGATTGACCTACTTGCCATTGCAACTTTACCTCTTGTAGATACGGTATCAGAACAGACCAATTATTGAGTTTGAGATTGCAGCCCAGGAGCAAATGAAAATAACTGAGTTACGCCTTTCCAAGCTCTTCTCGGACAAAGCAGATACTGCTACGGCAATTAAACCCTTGTCTACAACTAGTAGTGCGACAAAAGCAGAAGGTGATTCCGTCTTTTTATATTTATCTTGAACATTTTTTAGCTTTAATTGCTTTTCTGTATTTAAACAATTCATGATGTTAGCAATTAATTATGCCCTTGCTTCCTGGAGCTTGGAGGCATGCCTTCCACAAACATCTTCACCTGACCTTCTCAATTATTCAATTTTCTGATGCATTTTCTAGAGAAACTCTATTTCAAGTATACAGTGATGCTAACTAGTTCGAGAATTCTAGAATATTTAATATATCTGAAATTATAATCTTTATCTGCAATTTGGCACGATATCTTATATTTTCCACTGAACTTAAATTGTAGAAGACCGTGTGAACATTATTGGAGCACATTTGACTGCCGCTACTAGAGCTGCTGGGGCAAAACCAGCTCATATTCCAATTAGAACTCGCCCGCCCATCACAACCCATGTTCTGGATACTAGCCGTGGATGTCCAGCTTATGGCATTGAAGTACGACTGGAGATGTGGAAAGACAACCAAGCAAGACCACAATTTGGTGAAACTTATATTGGTGGCTGGATATTACTAGGGTCTTCAGCTACAGACAAAGATGGACGAAGTGGTCAGTTGATGAATATGGTTGAAGCTTTGGTCCCAGGTGTATACCGGATAAGTTTCAACACCGGTAAGTATAATCCTGATGGATTCTTTCCCTATGTCTCTATTGCGTTCGAGATCAGAGAATCTCAGAAATGGGATCACTTTCATGTTCCTCTGCTGCTTTCACCATTCTCACTCTCGACCTATCGAGGTAGCTAGTTTGACAATGTGCTTGGTATTTCATGAAGAATAATAATACTGTACTATATTTGGAGAAATGAATCATTACCTTTTGCTTTGCCTGGAAATTATATTTCTTTGATCAGTTTGTGTTTCAAGATTAAGCTGACATAGTTATTGTAAATACTTCCAAAAAGCATGTCATTGTTGTTTACACCAGGTTTACCTTAATTCACATAATATAGACCACTCCAATGAAATTATAAACTTAAAGTTTGGACCAAAAAAAAAAATTATAATTATTTTTTTCCTACTCTATTTATGGTTCCTTTCTTAGGACCCCGTTTGGCCCAAGTATTCTTGGGAAAAACTTTGGAGTAGGTTGTTTGGTCGAAAAACTTGGCAAATGATTTTTGGGAAATTTTCATGTTCCTGAATACTAGAAAAAGGGTAGTATTTGGAAACTTGGAGATACTTGAAAAGTTTTGAATATTTAAAAATTACTTCAAATTTTTATATTTTATGAAAAAATATTTATTATTTATTAATTCAAACTAAATATTCATCTATCAATTTACTCTAGCAACATGACCAACCAATCTATTTATTAAGACC
>DF358828.1:46288-73311 GCA_000787875.1 Solanum virginianum | reverse complement strand
CGGGGGACCTGCATTTCATGCTGCAGGTACAGGTGCTAGTAGATCTCCCCAGTAGGAGTACAGGATATCCAGCTATGGTTACCAAGCTCCAGGTTGCTTATGAGCTTTGCATGTCTAGAGCTTATATTTTTGTGTTGTACAATAGTCGGGGCGGGGTTTGTCCCGACCCTTATCATATATTTTCCTTATCTAGAGGCTTTGTAGACTATGTAAATTAAAGTGTGATCATATCTCGTACTTTAGACAATGTGGCCCCAAGTCATATGCATTTCCTTTTGGCTTGTTAGTGCTGTTTACTTTTTTAAAGGCATACTGAAGGTAGAAATTCCTTATAATATATATAGAAAGCGCATAGATACAGGTTGGTTCTCCCGGGCCTTATCGGCAATGGGGGCGTCCGCCTTAACGGGATTTGGGGCGCGACAAATTATTGTTTGGTTGACTTAATGATTAATGATTAATGATTATTACTAATGTTTTGGAGTTTGAAAAAGGCAAACATGGAAAACCATGACTAATTTATGTCTTTGTTTATTTTTTCTTAAAATGTGTGACATAATTCAACAATTTAATTATTTTGGAATGGAGGGTGTACATTATTTGGTTATAAAAATGAGCGAAGATAGTCTTTCACATAGAATTTAACATTAGTTGAACAATGTTCGGTTGGTTCTCTCTTTTCCACATAAAACATAATCTCGAATGCAACATTTGGTTCATGTTTTCCTCATCTGCATAAGTGAATTGTGAAGCTACTTTGACAGGTCCTTTATGGACTTACCACTTCTGCATTGTGATAAATGAAATGAATATAACCAAGTGCAGCCTCCCAACATCTTGAATCCAATCAATGTGCATTTCTGTTTTTAAAAAAAATGGAATAAACACCACAAGAGTTGCAGTTTATACCATCCATTGAACACACTAACGCTACATTAAGGATCAGAGGTACCATTCAAAGAGATCAAAGATTGTTGATGTTGGATCATGGAATATTTATTGACAAGAATTTATCTACATGATAAAATATGCATCACAAGCACTAGGAGCTATAGCTCAGAATTCGCTTATGAGTGAGCTTCCTTATACTTTGGCCTGGCCTTATACACTTTTTTTTCCAGGTACTAGCAAGTTCAGAACATCAAGTGAAGAAGTAGCTTTCTGATAACAGATATTCAATATCTGTCTTTGTAACTTGTTCCATAAACGATCAGGTAAGGTATGGTTCGTACAACTGTGTCAATCGGTATGGCAAAGTTAACCCCCGAGGACATACCTGAACCTGCAACATGATTGAAATCGCAAAAGCAATTAGAAATCTCCACAGATTCATCCTTTTCTGATCACCAAAAGTTTCTGTATATATGAATATTCACGAGGACTACTAGGTACACAGAGTATTAAACTCCTGTGAAGCAGCAAGAAAAGTAGTAGTTCATTAAAGATCAAGTAGCTGAAACGACTATAAGATGGTCAAATATCTGGTATAGTTTTACAGATTCACCTGTCCAACTCTACAGCATCAAATAAGTAAGAGCTTTAATTTCTTTCTCACGTGAGTTTGCCGGACTGATCAAAGGCTATGTAGCTTGGACTCTTCAAGAATGCTGCCAGTTGCGTGTTAAATCCTCCAAAGGTAGTGGATTATTGGAGGACCCAACCCAGGTGTGACAACATTTTTTGGTGAGTTCGAGCAATGTAGACTAAAGCTCCCTTAGTAAAATCACAAAATGATGTAGCCTGTAAGCTAATTAAGATTTAATAGTGAAATATGTAAATCATTCTAGAAATGTGTGCTAAGTTTGGTTCTACATACTTCATCATAGGCCCATTAGAAGAGTAGAGTAGTACAGCTTTTGTAACAGTCATAGGCTCTTAACCTTGTGAGCTACAACTCTTAAAAATACTGCAGTTATGTTTTTTAATTTTTTTTTTCAAGATTTTACTATATTCTCATTTTGAGAATATTATTGATTTGGATTAACTCCTCTGAAATTCTTAAGGCATTATATATCACTTGTTAGTACTAAAACATTGTTATACATGATTATATCTATATGATATGTGAAACTGAGCAGAAAAGCAAGAAAGTCCAATTATACATAAACAGAGATCCTTTTTAGAAGCAAATCAGATCCACCAAGTCCCTCCCTATGAAATCAAGCTTGATATAGCAAATTTCTGGATCAAATGTGATCGAAAAGAAATAAGTTCACATTTTACCAAACTACAACTATAAATTTTATCACGTAAGTATGGATGAAGCCAGATTAGCAAAATTCCTGACCAGTTACCAGGAGTAGTAAGCTTTGAAGTTTCCACCAGTGATTGTGCATATGTTCTACAATATTAGGGTACAGGGAAAAGCCAATATATTTTTTTGTGGGGGGAGGACAGAACTAGATCCTACCATGTCTCAAAAGTTTAACAATTAGCTAATATGTTGGCTTAGGATACGGTTGAGATGCTTGATGATTCCATGTGATGCAAAATTTTAAAAGTTAAAATTTGGAAAATGATAATATGATGAACACCAATGCTTTTACTTCTATCCTGATTCCTGGTCAACATAGAGCAGAAGAATCAACATGTTCTGTGTAAAGATAAGAAGCAACAGGCTTCTTATAATGTCAGCAAGCGATGAATTACCCGACGCAGACCTGCCAGCCTTCAGCTACAATCTAATACTACTTTAAAGAACATCACCCTAGACAGACTATACAAGAAATATTCATGTAAAAAAATGAATTTGAAAGGAAAAGGCTTAAACAAAGGATCAACAATAAGAAAGAGAAAAAAAAAATCAAACAATCAATTCTTACCTCTGCGGGTGAATGTTGCTGTATTTACACCAATTACATGACCAGATGAATCAATCAACGGGCCACCTGAATTCCCTGCATAAGTAACTATACATCAAACTAAATCTTGACAAGCATAACTTGATGAATTATGAATTCTAATCAGGTAAAAGTATTCTACTTTGACAATTTCTAAAGCTAGAAATTGAACTTTATCCGCTAGATCAAACTGGCAGTCAACCCTGTCAGCATCCTCATGTAAATCAGATAAACAACCATTTAATTGGCTCTGCTCTTTTTGCTCTCTAAATAATGCATAACGTCCTGCTCAAACAGTGGATCGTGCAGAGGTGACTATTGTTCTTAGGGGTGACAAAATTAGTCCGTGAAGCCCGTCCAAGTTTGGACGGGTCATTTATTAGCTCAGCTCATTAGAAAGTTGAGCTTGATATTTAGTCTAAATTGACTGATGAGAAATCTTGTCAAAATATTTTAAAAAAACATACTTTTAATTTGATATGTTATATAGAGTCATAACAAAGAAAAAGATAGTTTTATTTGTAGTAATTAAAAGAACAACAATGAAACTAAGACTTAGTAATAATTGGATGGATTGAGTTATGACCCGTTATTTTAGCCCCCATTTCAGTCGCCCAAGTAACTTTTCGATGGGTCAATACTTGCCCATTTATTAACTCATCCATTTTGACCTGCTCAAATTGAACCCAATCCGTCCATCTGACATTGCTTATGCTAATCACCCAAATTTTCTCCCAAACAACAAAACATCTTCTACAGGAAAACTAACAAATATTGTTTACCTGCATTAATAGCAGCATCTGTTTGAATAGCTCCTTTGATGGCAGCTCCATTTGGTGCAGGTATTTCCCTGCCTAATCCACTAACTACCTGTAATATTTGAAGTAATCAGATAAACAATAATAATTTTATTATCGATATTCCCTGTGAATAACTTTTTTCCCTTTTCCCTTTGCATGGAGAAACATAAGCAAATCAATTTAAAAACTTTATCAGTTTCATGATTTTGGTTCCCTTTAGCCTAGGTATGACTGAATTATGGAGAATTGATAGTTTCAAGCATTTTTAGGATTTTAAGAGTATGAGTTGAATAACATATTTCCTTTGTTTATATCAAATTAAAAGCTATATACAATAAAACGAGAGCTACCTTTTTATGGAAATGGAAACATTTAGCATCCTCCGAGGAAATCAAGATTACATGATATATGCTGCTTGCGGATGACATAGTACTGATTGATGAGACTCCGAATAAAGTTAATGATAGGTTGGAGGTGTGGACACATACTTTGGAATCCAAAGGGTTCAAATTGAGGACCAAAACAAAATACTTGAAGTACAAACTTAGTGTTGCAAGGGATAAAGTGGACATTGAAGTGAAACTTGCCACTCAACCTATTCCCAAGAGAGAGGAAGCTTTAAATGTCTTGGGTCTATCATCTAGAGTAGTGGTGATATTGATGATGATGTCACACATGTATTGCGGCAGCATGGATGAAGCGGAGGTTTACCTCTGGAGTATTGTGTGATAAGAAAGTATTATCTAAACTTAAAGGTAAGTTTTATAGACTGCCATTGCTACATGGGGTGGAGTGCTGGCCAGTCAAAAACTCACATATCCAGAAGATGCAGGTGTGTGGACATACCAAGGGTAATAAAATTATGAATGAGACTATTCGGGAGAAGTTAGGGATGACAACTGTGGTTGACAGGATGAGGGAAGCCAGACTGCGATGATTTGGACATGTGCAGAGAAAGAGTATCCACGCTCCTGTTAGGAGATGCGAGAGGT
This sequence comes from Solanum virginianum, assembly GCA_000787875.1. Lineage (NCBI taxonomy): Eukaryota > Viridiplantae > Streptophyta > Magnoliopsida > Solanales > Solanaceae > Solanum > Solanum virginianum. The sequence continues at coordinate 68,679 of DF358828.1, read as the reverse complement.
TGGATTTAGGGGTTATGCAGAGGTGTAGAGGTAGACCAAAAAAATATTGGAGGGGGGGTGATTAGATAGGATATATACCGAAACTTTATCTCATGGAGGATATGACCTTAGATAGAAAGGAGTGGAGATCGCGTATAAGGGTAGTAGGTAAATAGGCTAATAGGGGTGAGATGATGTCTGACCTTGTGATATAGTAGGTGAGTAGGATTAGTCGTGTCTTTATATCTTGTGTTGTCATTGTCTGTCTTATGTTTGTTACTTTTGTTATATTTATATATTATCATTTATTTTCCACTTTAGTCATTTTCCTTTTCCTTTCTTTTTCCTTTTCGCATATCTAGTATCTTCTCCTTATTGGCTTGATATTTTTGAGACGAGGGTCTTCTAGAAACAACCTCTTGTGGTAAGGTCTGCATACATTTTACCCTCCCCAAACCCCACTTATGGGATTCCACTGGGTATGTTGTTGTTGTAGACGAAATCAAGATTACAAGTTAATACTAAATAAGTTTAACAGATCTGCATGAAATATAAATGCTAGAAAGGCTCTTCCTTGGAAATGAAACCATAAAATGAGTCCCCACACAGGTATATTTCTTAACCATAAATAAGCTGTAGACTTGTATTACCCCAGTTGTCAGAGTGTTTTCATATCCATACGGATTTCCAATGGCAAAACAACTTTGACCTACACGTAGGCCGCTGGAGGTACCAACAGAGACTGGTTTTACTTCATCACCTTCAACATCAACCTGCAGTTCGATAGGAGACAAATAAATCCAGGGGACTTTTTAAACCCACCAGCTTCTATAGATATCGGAAGTCGTTAGAGACAACTTCGTGTTTCGTATCCGTTCTCTTTTAAGATTTCATATTCACAAAATCTAATTTTAAGTATTTTCACGTGTCTCTATAAAACTGTTTTTTTGTTAAAAGGAGAGAAGCATTGACAAATAACAATTGAGATTTTAGAGCAGGAGGGGGTGTTGGAACTGCATCACAACAACAAACTATCCTTCAGTCCCAAACAAACTGGGTCGGCTTCTACGAATCCTCACTGGCGAAATCTCCTCATTTAAGCTCTATCTCATGTCATCATCATAATGACAAAGAAATAAAAGTGAGAAATAAGTAAAATATATAACTAGATAATAATATTAAAAGTTCTCTTTACTTATTTATTTATTTTTTGATGACAAGGGAAACCAGCAGCCACTACCCTTTAGGTGCGCACACGGTAAAACCCCTGTCCTATGCAATAGCTCGCAAACCACACAGGAGAGGTAAGTCAAAATACTTATAGAAAAGCCAATAGATTCAAAATCAACGTACTAACTCCGTCTGTGTGAGCTTGCTCATATTGCTAGTCCCAAGCCAGGAAAAGTAGGAGGGGGTTTTGACAAGGCTGGCAGGCAACGTAAAACATGCCAACTCATGATGGAAAATCCTCATAATACAGACTGAAACTGGAAGACCTTGTCTATAAATTTCTGAGAAAGGGAATGGGATGCCTTACTTAGTTACATGCTTAAAATTTGTATCAAAATTGATCCCCAATAATTTCACCAGAATAGGTTGACGACAACTCTGTGTCTCTACTCCCCGGGTAGAAGTACCATCTTTCCAAGTTATATGACAGATTTTCCATTTTTAAACATTTAAAACATTTTATACCATTCCATTTCCATACAACTTTCACAATGCAATAGCTCAACTTTGTTTAACTGTTCAAATCTAATATCTTGATATGATGTTTTCTCTATCAAACCTTTTAACCATTACTTTCACATTTTGTTCCACAATCGCTAATACAATATATAAACCAAATTAATATCTTAACATCTGTGCCCACTCAAGAATTGTCACATAAAATAGCATGGAAGGAGATGGATAATGTCCTGGTTGTCATTGTTTTCTTCAACTAACCAATCTATAAGGAGAAATTTGGATAGTTATAATTATCAGTATAGAAAACTAAATTAGTTTTAAAAAAAAACCAGTTGACAACGTTATTAAGTAATATATAGATTTAACACCTTGAGAACGGCCAAATCATATGCTGGATCAACACCTATGATCTTTGCATCCTTAACTATGCTTTCTCCTTTAGCATTCACTAAAGAAACCTGAAAAGGAAACGTTTAAAATTAGAATCACCTGAATTGGAGCAGTCCTGTTGAATATCCAGATAAGAACTGGAAATAGAGGGGTATAAAACACCAAGAATGCAGAAAAACCTTACAACGCTGCAGTCCGCTGTTATCAGTTGCTAACTTAGCAACGACATGGTAATTAGTTACCTGCAAGAAACCCAAAATAATCATGCCCCGTGCTCAGCAAACTGTCTGATTTCAAAACTATAAGTACATTTTAATTGTTCAGTACTGAAACAAATTTACAGAAAACTTCACAGCAATATTTGAGGCAGAGTCAGAAACTTGAACAAGATAACCCAATTTCAACTGAGTGAAAATTTTGGTGGCGAGAAACAAAATACAAATGGAATCTTAAATTCAGGTCTTACATCAGGCATTTAACTTTCTTGAGATGAGGTATTTAAAATTCGTGTGATAAGCAGTAGTGAATTCATCCAATTAACATGGAAAATTGAGATAATCATTGCAAATAATCCTTAAAGTCAAACAATCGTACAATGTGACCAAACTTATCCCAAATGAAGCCCGAACCTGTCCCTTGCACTTTTGCATTCAAATCGTCGGCTAGAACTTTAGTAGAGTCATCGGAGCCTTTGGCCAACTCCAGGTCCTTAATGAAAACAACAGAAGGGGAAGTTTCCTGCATTTGCATCATTAGTTCTGTTACTACATTTTGAACAGATCAACTCAGCAATCAATAAACATGATAAGACAAAAATGATGTGTTCGTCTTATTGTTGCTGTGAAGATTTTTGGTCGATTTATTCATGACCAGATTAATAAACATTTAAGTTTCTTATAGTTCTGATTTATGGGCCTTCTTGCTGATCCTAAACCATATTAGCTTTGTGTGGACTAACATACCACTGCAAATGGCCTAGGAGGATCTTATTGTTCAATATATCTGGTGATTTGTCCACTTAGATGTCCAATACAAGGTCTTCAGAATAATGCGCAAATTCAATAACATGAAACACACGCCTTTCAAATACAAGATTTTGACTAGGTTAACAACGAGTGCAAAGTAAGCATAGAGTTCAATTCCAACATTATATTATGAAGATACCTGAGTCACAAAGTTCAGTTAGTATATAATGGCTTCTTACATCAAGACATCCAATTTTCAAACTTGACTTTCCACACCGTGGCAAATGGTCTGGGGATTAACTTTGTAGGCGGGAAATTGATCCTCATTAATTCCTTTCTATATGACAGCAGTCTATATTATATTAACAAAAGAACTTACTAGTTATTTAAAAGTTAGTTTGGTAAAGAAAGCTTTACATTGATGTTCAATAAATTTGAATCCTTCAAAGTTGATAGTTGAAACTATTCAAGAGTGTTACAAGGGAAGCAGCGTTTACTTGATATAGGGAGATAAAGTATTATGGATTGAGTGAAATTGGTTATTTTCACATGTTCAATAGAACACAAAATTGTTCATCAGGTCTGCATTTAGGCTATATTAAAGTCAATAACTAATGCACAAAGATAGGTCTCAAAAGGCAACCAGAAATTAGTCTAACTGGTCCACATACCAAGATTATCCCAAAAGGAAATATCTTTAGTCTAGTCAAAAGCAGACAACTAAATTGAAACACAATTATTGGGTTTTCTTTTTCTATTTACCTGAAAGAGGTGAACGAGTGCATCTTCTTCTTGTTGAGGCAGCTCAGTTTGGAAAGCAGTAGCAGGAGAGTGATGACAAGTATATATGAAAGAGGAAATCAAAGAAGAAGTAAATATGAAAGCTTTACGCCTCGTTAAACATTGGGTTTGTAGAGTGGGAATTTTGGTTGGAAGTGAAAGGAGGATATGCTGTGCCTGTGGAAAAACGACGACTCCCATGCCTAAACCAATTTTCTTACTTGCACGCACAAATCACTTTAAATCAGATAACCTTGCCTACATGGGAAACCACCATTTGGCCATATTTTTTATGTAAATTTTTAGGACGCCTTCACTCAAATAACTAAATATTATTTATAAAAAATTTAATCAAACACAACTTCAAATTTATGTCTATCAATTGGAGATATTATTATTTTAGAACAAATTTGATTTTATGTTTCAGGTAAATTAGTCAAATTAACTGATTTTTCAAGTTTTAGAAATTTGGGGGTATAAACCATGTTATAAAAAGGTAGATTCAAATTCTACATATTCTTTGCAAAAAACATGATCAAAACACAATCGGACAATTAAGTCTTTTATCTTTTAATTTTCATAGCTAAACACGTAATTATTTTCTTTTTATGTGTTAAATATCACCATATATACATTAAAATACACCTTAAAGGTAATTATATCAATTATACATTATGATCCATTTGAAATATCACAATTTACTCAATTAGGTGTGTGTCAAACTTCCAATACATAAATGAGCGATAGTTCAAGACAAAAAAGGAGTTGATAGTCAAATATAAAACTTGTGAAAAGATAATCATTTAGATATGCCTCATTTTTTAACCCACAACCAGTGGCAGTGGTAGAAGCAGGATTTCCATTTAGGGTTTAGAAAAAAAATGAAGCACACTAATAATATCAGTAAATAAACCGATCGATACATGAATGAGTCAGATAAAAAATACTTAATTTAAAACACATATATCTAAAAACTTAAATAGATCAAACATAGAATACAAACATGGGGAGAAAAACTCAGAGGGGTTGTTTGTTGAGTGTATAAGAATAATGTCAAATTAAGTGTATTAGTAATACTTGTTATGCATAGACTATTTATTATGTATTGTTTGATTTAATGTATTAAAAATAACATGCACTACATAAAAAAATTTATCTACAAAGATACCATTCACAATTATGGCGGAAAAGACATAAAAAAGATTTTTTTAGGGCTAATGTGATCTTTAACCATGCTAATGCATGCATTAAAACTTTTGCATTACTAATACCTAGAATCCATGGTAGTAATGCACACCTTAATACACAGTAGAGTGTATAAGCATTAGTTATACATAGTATGAAAACGTGTACCAAATAAGATATTATTAATACAAATAATTAATGCACACATTATTTTTGCCAATGCACTCTACCAAATGACCCCTTAAGGAACAAGCTTAAATTACATATTTAAAAAGATATTAAGCAATATAAGTCATACTCAAATATGCCTAATTTGTAAGAAGGGTTTATTTGAAAGTTTCACCCATGAAGGGTATGATGCGATTTGGTAAAAAAAAAACAATTGAGTCCTAGGCATGTTGGACCTTATAAGATTGTGAAGTGGGTTGGCAAGGTTGCTTATGAGTTGGACTTTCCATTGGAGTTAGCTATAGTTCATCTGGTTTTTCACGTGTCCATGTTGAGGAAGTTCGTGGGTGATCCTAACTCCATTATGCCATTGGAAGATGTGAGCATTGAAGAGAATCTGGCTTATGAAGAGGTTATGATGGAGGTTTTGGATTGGCAAATGAAAATGTTGAGAAATAAAGAAATTGCACCAGTCAAAATCCATTGGAGAAATCAATAAGTTGAAAGTGCTACATGAGAAGTGGAAACTGACATAATGAGACGTATCCTTATCTCTTCCATTATACTTAAGCCTAAGGTATTAAGTCATTCATGCTCAAATAGCCCAAATCCCTTTGTTTTCACATTTTTTATGTCATAGCATATGCATGCATATTCATAAAATTGATTTCAAATGATAATCATTGCAAAGATTTGAAAATTTCTTGAAGATGATGTCTAAGTTGCATCTTTGCATTCATGTTAGGTTCTTGATAGCTATTATGCTATTCAAGCTAACTTCTATTCCATTCAAGGACAAATATTGCCAAGAGAGAGATATTTTGAGGCCTCATAAGTTGGATGATTAGAAATCAAGGCCTAAAAAGTGAAATTTCTAAAAATCAGAGCAGGGTTCCCACTACTTAATCCACCAGGGATTGTGAAGGCCTCATGTGGTAGACCCTTAGAGGCCCACCATGACCTATGGTCCTCATTACAAATCGTGGTGGCTTCCATGGAGAGCACTCTCTATAGACCAAACCAATCCCTCCTCACCACTATCCTACCATGGGTCATGGTGAGCCTCATGTGAAGGGATCCGTCCATATAAAATTTTGAATTTAAGTAGGGTTATTTTGGCCTTTTTCTTAATTTTTAATTTTATTTTTGGATGATTGTCCGACCAGATTACACTTTATAACTATCCTAGCCTATCTAAAGTTATTCTCCCTCACTCAAATTCTCAAATCATAAATTCATTCTCCAAAGATCCTCCCAAGGCTCTCTTTCTCTCCAAGTAAGAAATCCTTTAAAGTAAAGCAAATTCAAGTGAAAATAATTCGAATTTTTTTAGTTTCATTATCAAGGTATATGGGTCATGGGTATATTTCACCCATGGAGCCCAACTCATTATCCTATTTTCAATAAATTCAAAGCATGTACATTGAGGGTTTTCATGATTTTAGTTTCAATTGTGTAAATTATGATGTAAATTATTCTTATAAACTCAATATGCACGTATTGTTACAAATTGCATGAACCACATGACCTACATGGATTTTCTCAATATTCTATTTAAGACTTATATATGATTATACATGAATCTACCTTAATTACTTGGTTATAATCTTATTGATTGTGAACCTACATTTTTACCTTAACTTTCAACTCAAGTCATGATCATGCAAGTGTATGACTCAAGTAAATTTATAAAATAGGGTGACCTAAGGTCTAAATGGTGACTTAGGATCCCAATCCACTCAAATTGAGGTATGAAAGGTAATAATGAAGGCTTATAACCATATTGCCTATTTTAAATAAAATGAGCTACTCTTACGTATGAAACTATGAACTATATATGAGATTATGAACATCCTTATAAATATATGACTAGTATGATTTGTATAATATGTACTTACTGGAAATGTAAGTTTTACAGATTGGTGGTTAGACCAGCTTTGCTGTATGGGACGGAGTGTTGGCCTATCAAAAATACACATATCCAGAAGATGCACGTTGCTGAGATGAGGATGTTGAGATGGATGTGTGGGCATAGTAGGATCGACAAGGTTATGAATGAGTCTATTCGTGAGAAGCTAGAGGTGGCCTCGGTGGCTGAGAAGATGAGAGAAACAAGACTGCGATGGTTTAGACATGTGCAGAGAAAGAGTGTCGATGCTCCTATTAAGAGGTGCGAAAGGTTAGTTTTAGGAGGTACTCAGAGGGGTAGAGGTAGACTGAAGAAGTAGTGGAGGGAGGTGATTAGACATGATATAGCGAAGCTTAATCTCACAGAGGACATGACCCTAGATAGGACGAAGTGGAGGTCGCGAATTAGAATAGTAGGATAATTTGTTAGTAGGGTTAGATAGTCAGGGGGGCTTTTAGGGTTGAGTAACAATGTTTTCTTTCTAGTACGTAACTGTCTGTATTTGCATGTTGTTTATGTTTTAAATTGTATTATACTTTCATATTATTATGTGCTTTCCATATTTTTGATCATATCTAGTCCGTTCTGCGCATGGGTTTTGAGATGAGGGTTCCCTGGAAATAGCCTCTCTACTTAGGTAGTGGTAAGGTCTGCGTACATTCTACCCTTCCCAGACCCCACTTGTGGGATTTCACTGGGTATGTTGTTGTACTTACTGGAATTTAACTTAGCACCAGATGAGACTTTGAGATGGGGGATTGACCTACGGGGTCCTTATATAAAGTTTCTAAGTCTAATAACTATGTACCATTATAGAATTATGATTATCAATATAGTTTATTGGTGGATCCACATATCTCATAACACCTACTTAGAGGGATAGCGTTCTATCTTTGCAAGTAGACTCTCTTTTTTCCTGATGTAGGGGCAACACTTAGATTTCATGTTATAAGTCACATGATCTTATTGTCGGTTATTGTGACTTCCCACATATGTATGACTTATTTTGCTTTTTGCATGACTTCACTTATAGCATACTGGTATATTAATATCTTTTTTCTCACCTTGCACTATTCCTTAGTTGCTTATGTACTTACTTAGTCTTTTGCACTACATGATTATTTTTGCATTGTATGCCTACATACTTAGTACATCTAAACATATTAATGCATACTTTATGTCTACATAATGTCACAATGTACGGACATGTGACTATCTTCCTCATCCTCATCTTAGATCTAACTTATTTCACAAACTTATTGGTCACTCCTGATGCTACATGTATGACCCATTTCCTTCTAGACTATGTCTTATTTTGAGTTATTTTGAATCTATATTTTATTTCCTTGAAGGTAAGATAGAGACTATGTTAGCCCTTGTCTAGTCTAGTACTTAGAGGCAAGTGTTGGACATAATCTATGGATTTTATGTTGATCAACATCCAATCACTATCTCATGGTACTCCTTTAGTGCTTCATTCTAAATTTATGCTTATGTTTAATGTATATTACCTATAAATTCTTATACCAATGCTAAGAGGCTTGTTTGAGTTTATTTCAGGATTTTCATTTGTCGTGTCACACCTAGCACCTCACTTGGGTTGTGACAAACTTTTTATAAGAACATAAGGTTTTGAAGTATCCTAGATAGTCTAACATTCGTGTCAAGTAGAGTCTTATTCATGTTTATAAAGCACGCCACATTTATAAGTATGAGACTATAAGATATTTTATGAATCTTTACTTCTTTCATGATCTATTTTGTTCCATGTAATGTACCTTAAGACTTCCCTCTCTAATGAATGTCCTTGTGATTTATAGATAGATGCCTGTAAATGGGGTCCTAGTCTAAGGAGAAGCGAACACTAATAAAGAACAAGCTCCTCAAGTTGACCCAAGGTGTATGGTTCCTAATATGAGGATGCTGGCTATATTGGTTCTTGATTTCGTGAGGATGAGTCCACCCGAATTCCATGACTCTAAACTGGGTGAGGACTAACAAGAATTTGCTTATGAGATGTATAAGATTGTAACTATTATTAGATTATTGTCAGAAGAGAAGGCAAAATCAGCGGCCTACCAACTCAAGGGATTCGCCCAAGTATGTTGCAGTTTATGGAAGGATGAGAGGGTTGAAGCGAGTTCCAAAAATTGGGAGTATTTTGAAGTGATTTTCTTGAACATTTTGATCATGCCCAAACTATACCTCCCAATCGAAGCGTAAGTGGTTGCTGTCAAATATAGAAACTAATTGTGGTTAGGATAGATCGCATGAGGAATAAGGTCTAGGCTTAAAGTAGTCAAAGCAAATTTGAGTTATTAATGATTTTATTTCAAGGGGGGAGGGAGGTTTATAATTGAATAAAATAATAAATAAAACCTATTCTAATATCAAGTTGTATGCAAGTATTACAAAAGTGGCGAAAGAATGTCACTAGGGTATTGTGTTCCTGTAATGCCTCGGATCTCGTAAGACTTTATTAGTTTTTAAAATCAAGTTTCTGGAGGTGTGTGACCCATTGATTGTGTATGGTTTTAGGTCACTTAAGAAAGGATTTTAGACTTGATGGCCCTCCAAGGAACCTCCCACGAGCTATGGTCCTCACCACTGACTGTGGAAAGGGCCCTTGGTAGGAGCCCCAACCTTTAAGCCAAGATGTGGCTGAGGCAGACACCAAGAGGCCCCTGTACGAGCCATGTAATCCACCACAAGTCATGGTGGGGTCTCATGGTACCCACCACGAGCTGTGGTAAGGTATTTTGTGAAGCCCTCGTCCTTAAATATGGTTCTAAGTATAAAATTATCATCTCAAAACTTGGGTTATTTGTATGGGCTATTGTTCGATTAGTGCTCCTTTGAATGGACCGTGAAACCATCAGCGGGAATGAACTTAGTTTGAAATTTGGCTAAGTGTCTGAAGATCCTTACCACGGACCCTTGTACGGTCCATGGTCATGTTCACGAGCCGTGGTGCTATTTCACGGGCCACCGAGATACTTTTTAATGCTCGCTTCATTAATGACTTTCTCAAAATTTTGGTGATTCTAAGGGTTATTTATGACTTTCTAACCTATCCTAAACCCCTGAAAAGACTTATACGCCATCATTCTTATTCAAATTCATTCATTACACTTAGAATACTCAATCTCTCTCTTCTAAGAACTCCTCTCAAGTGTGCCATTGAAGATTCAACTTGGAGCTCAAGGAAGGGCTTTCTTCTCCAATCAATTTCTTCTTAATTCTTCTATGTTATCTATGGTATGTGAGATTGATTCATGGCCCCTTTCAACCATGAAGACCCCAAACACTTTTTACTCCTCGATGTATGAATTTCAAGCTCACTTTGAATATGGATCTTTTAAATTACTGTTGATTTGATTCAACTGAGATGTGGGTTGTATTTAATTGATGTTTTAAAAGTGATTTAAGCCCTATTATGCTGAATTGGATTGATATTATGAAGTTTTGGATATGGATGTCCCTTTTAAATGTTGAATTTAGACATTGTTAATCTCAAGTATGCTTTAAATGTGAATTCTTCATGGATTTAATTGAATTTCATATTACATTATTATTTTCAATATGAATCTCTATTGTCCATGGTATTCTCTCATCATTCATGGCATATGCATACGTTAGTATTAATTTTCATGAAGATTATGATGTGGGTTAAGACACAACTATGTTAATGAATATGATTTCAAGGAAAGTATGGTTATGATATGATATATGATCACATAATATCTATGATATGACCCTTTGAGCAACTATGGGCGTGTTTACACCAACAGGTACAAGTATGAATGAGTTATTCCTATGCATGAGAATATGATATCAAGTATGATTTGACTCTTTAGCCCAAGTATGTATGATATGAAGTATTATTTGCCTCTTTAGCCCAAGTATGCATAATTATGAAGTATGTTTGACTTTTCAGCCTAAGAATGCATGAAAATAATTTGAAAAGACTTATGCTTCTTTTTAAAATCATAAATATGTGTATGCATTCTTGTGGGATGATGACTTAGCACCAAGCGAACTTATGGAAGGGGGGCTATCTCCAAGGGTCTAGCACCCAAGTTCCATAACTACAGGCCATCGTATGTTCATGTTTATGCCCCTTTAAGGGATGATTATGTTAATGTTATGGAAACCTTTTCAAAAAGATGAGTTTGTAAGGAAGTTGGCCATCACACCGAAAAGATGAGTTCGTAAGGTGTGATGTAGACTACCTTTGGAAAGTAGTCTACTCTCATTCGATGGGAGGCTTTCATTGGGCGAATTCATGTAACAACTCACATGGGTTTGAGATGTCGGTTAAGGTCACATCCCCACTATGTTGAAGTATTATGACGTTTCATACACTATAGATTTCATGTCATATTAATATACTACTATTCCTTGTATATATAATTCTTTCTATATATGTGCCTTTGTCATCTAACATTGAATGCAGGTTTAATGAGTTCATATGCATTGCATGCCTGCATACTTAATACATTCAAATGTACTAACGCATACTCTTTGCCGACATGATCTAACCATGTAGGGATCGGAGACTATCTTCATCCACCTCTTGATGGTCAGCTTGGATTGTGAGAGTTGCTTGTGGTGAGTCCTATCATCCAAGCACAAACCACCTTCTATGTACCTATTATGCTAATTTCACATATATCTTTACTTTGAGGGTGAGCTCGTGACATGTCTTGGCCCCCGTCCTATTCTATGACTTAGAGGCATTGTTTGACATCATGTGAACTCTATGTAAGGGCTTGTATGTACTATACTATCTTTTTTATGGAGACTATGATTATAGCTATCTCTTGATGTTGATAATATGATGATATGTTCATGATGAGATGGGAAATGTGGAAAGTCCCTTCTATCCCCATAGCGTGAGTCATACTTACCTGCCCCTTAGTTCTTATGTCCTACGTGCTATGTGGATCATATAAATTCCTCTCCCTATGACATCCCCATAATGTGAATCAGACTTTCTCATCCCTTAGAACTATATGTTATTTTTCCTATGATACACTTTCAAATTGATGATGTGTATGTGGATGCTATGAGGCTTGTTTGGAGACTAACGTGTTCCCATTCTCTATGTCACTGCTAGGCCCTAGATTCAAGTTGTAACAAGCTTGGTATCAAAGCACTAGGTTTGTAAATGATCCTCAGAGTCCAACATGGGTATGAAGTGCACTATACCTATGAGTAGGAGGCTATGATGGCATTTTAGGAATTGTCTCACTTTTTCATGTCTTATGTCGTGCTTTGGACCATGTCTTAAGACTTCCTAACTTTGACGATATCCTTGATGCCTTACAAAAGATGACTCCACAAAGAGCCCTTCTACCAAGGCAAGCCCTGATTAATTTGGACCAAGTTCCTCAGGAGCCTATGGGGGATTCGGTTACTCAGGATGAATTCTGGATTGCCTTTGCCATGCTTGCTCAAATGGTGACCAACCAGGCTAGGCAGGCCGATCTTTTTCCTCATGGTTCCACTCCGGCTTCTAGAGTGAGAGATTTCACCCATATGAATCCTCCAGAGTTTTATGGGTCAAAAGTTGATGAGGATGCTCAAGACTCATTGATGAACTCTCTAAAGTGCTGACTATTATAGGGGTGACTTTAGAAGAGAAAGCTAAGCTAGCTGCCTATCAGTTGAAATATGTGGATCAAGTGTGGTACACCCAATGGTTGATGCAGAGGATTGGTGATGATGGGGTTAGTTGGGAAGAGTTTAAGTTTGATATTCTGACCGTTTCGTTCCTCTTGAGCTTAGGGAGGCCAAAATGATAGACTTATTCAACCTCAAGCAGGGTGGTCCGAGTATGAGGGAATATGCCCTCAAGGGGAGGCCAAAATGATAGAGTTTTTCAACCTTAAGTACGGTGGTATGAGTGTGAAGGAACATGCCCTCAAATTTACAAAGTTCTCAAAATAGCTTTAGCTTCCTATTGCTATGTGTCCCACCTTTAGGTGTTGTGGAAGTTTATTTTTGGGCCTAAATGCTAAAAAATGAAGTGAATTTTAATGCTAATCTGTTGTTTGTTGTTTTGGGTAGTGATGAAATATTGTTAGGGTGGATTTAGGGGGTGATGTTTGTCAAAACAAAACTGAGAACATATGTCTATCATGTGTTTGAAAAAATGCCTCTATATAATTTGAAATATGATGCTGACGACTGTTGCTATCCTCGAACGTAGGTACTGTACCGCGATTGCGTTGTCCTAGGAACCTTTCAGCCTTCCATGAAAGTGAAGGCTTGGTATGCCCTAAATTATGTGAATGCACTATAGTGACCGCAAATGCAAAATGCAATATGTTACCAAACTAAAGTAGCACCATTTCACTGCTTGATCCAAACTATATTTAGTTGATTCTCTTATCATGTGGTTTTAATAGTAGGTTTAACTGGGTGAAGACGGGTCTGAACAACACATACTTCATTGAGCTTAAATCCTACTAGAGCTGAGGGAAAAAGACAAAAGCTCTAGGATTCAATGTGTTATGTTAAGGAGCTCATCGGTGTCAAACACACCATGACAACCAAACTCTATGTTAATGCCTTGGAAATCAACTGTGGTGAGGAGATTCGGTTCAGAGTACCAAGTAATCATCGTAGGGAGCCCCTCCTCTCTTCTTTTACTTTGTGATAGTACTGTGAGGTCACAGTATAGTTATAGTTGGGGGTGCTCCCATGATTTGAACGAATTTTAATTTCCTATTTTAACCATGGCACGCCCTTCTTGGGTTGTATATATTGTGTTTAGGTTTAGCCATTTTAGTGGATTTGGTAGATTTTTATTTTTATAATGGTGCATATGATCGACAGTTTGTAATGACAGATTGTGTAACGACTTTCTTAAGGGAAAATTGTCTATTGGTGCATAAGCGTGTGTATGAAACCAAGTCTTTTGGTGAAGTTTGAGTAGCTATTGACTCTTATTGGAGCTATACTTTGGGATTGTGAAATGGTTGGTGCTAGCATATTTAGTTAAGTGTTGTGGATTGTGAAAATCTATACCCCTCCAGTTTTTTTTAAAAAGTGGTTTTGGGATGATTTTGAGGCAACTCTTTTTATGACTCTTTTTATGACTCTTACTTGCTAGATGGATATATTTGTAAAATGAGTCCCTTGTACTTGACCTGAGAGCTAAATTGATCTCTTCTTGTTTAATTTGCATGTCATGTGTGTTGTGAGTTTTTGTTTTGTTCCTTGTGTGTACTCATGTCACCTAAAACTTGTCTTATTGGTCTTGAAATGTTGATCTAGATAGACTTAGGTTGGGAAAATGATCTTAGGCATTCTTTAATTTTAATTGAGTCCACTTAGCCTAAATAGCCACTAAATGCATTGATTTTATCCCTAGTGTCCCTTTTGAGCCTAATCCTTTCTATTGGCAACCTTAATTACAAGTCCTGAACCTTTTTGAAAAGATATCCCTCTTTTAAACCATTATCCCTCCTTGAGTTTTACATGCTTGTGACAAATGAGGTTTAAAGCCTAAGTTGGGGGTGATGTAAGAGAAAAAGAAAGCATAAGTTGGGGGTGATGTAGGAGAAAAAGAAAGGGTGTCTACCATTTGGGGCTTGTGAAAAGAAAAAGAAAAAGAAAATGAAGGGAGGAATGAAAAGAAAAGAAAAAGAGTGCTTTTAAAATGAAAAGAAAATGAAAAAGAATCCTCCTAAATGTTAAAAAATAGTTGCAAGTGGGACATCTAAATGAAAAAGAAGGCTTAAATGCGCATTGATGTATGATGCAAAAAAAGAAAAAGTGAAAAAGTTGAAAAGAATGAATGTTGTGTGTGGGACTTAAGGAGGGTTAGCCAATATTATCCAAATTGTATCCAACCCTACCTCTTAGTCAACAATACAAACTTAAAAAGCCCTTTGAGATTTCCAACCAAATGAAATTGAGCCAATGTTGATTGAAAATAAAGGCAAGCCTATGGTATGGCATGTGTATGCACATAATGTCCTTTTGTTGAGTGTGAGTATTTGAGTTCTTGTCCCTTGTTCATTGTAAATACTTGTGTGTGTTTTGGGGACTTTCGTTCTTTTTGTGAGGATATGCAAATTGACATGGATTGGTGCTATGGATGCTTTTCTAAGTTTGAGTCAAGTGGAACTTATTAGTTGACTAGGATTTTGGGTCACTCCTTTGGAATTGTATTATCACTTGGTCATCCGTAGAAATTGTGCTTTGAATTGAAAAAGATGCTTTTGAAATGAAAGAGAATTGCTTGATAAGCATCCTCACACTTGTGCTAATTGTTGGTACCAACCGCTGTCATGATAATGATCTTGTTTATTGTAAAAGTGATTTGGGATTGCATGCTTAAATTTCTAGCCTACCAAGTTTGGTTTTGTTTTGCTTGAGGACAAGCAAAGTCTTAAGTTGGGGGTGTTGATGAGCGTATAACTTGCACTCATTTCTTACTTTTATGTTGTTAATTCTATAACTAGAGTCTAATTGTGCTTTGAATGGTGTATGTTATAGGTACTTATGGTGTTGATTTGGCTTGGCTAAGGAGAATTTAAGATTGGAGCTGAATCGAAGCCAAAAGGAGTTGAAATGCACAAAATGGTACCTGACAGCAGATATACTCCACAAATGTGGAGTCATAACATGCAGAGAAGCACAAACGTGCTAGTCCTGGGTGCAAAGGCAGAGCTTAAAGAGACATAACCTCTACAATTGCAAAATGCTGAGCGCGATCGTAGAATATTACAGTGACCTGCGTCAGGAAAATTTTGAAGATTCACTATTTTCAGTCCTAAAATCACAATATACACACATTTCTAAACCTTATTCTTCATCATTCAATAATAGACACATGAACATTGATACATTCTTGAAGAAGAAGAATACACCTTAGTATAGATATAGTTTAGGGTGAGGATTTATAACAAATTTTCTACAAATTAATGAGTGGATTAAAGAGTGTGGGCTTCAATTATATTATCTTTCGCTCACTCTTTCTTTCCTTGTTCTTGAATGCTAAATTTGTAGATTTAATTGAAGCTTGGTTATTGATTTATATATGGGTCTTGATTATTTCTCTTGCTTTCATGCTTAGTTGATTTACTTGCAAAATCAAGAGAGTTTCTCCCAAATTACTTTAATTGCTTGCATTGATTTGTGAGTTCTTGCATATCATCTTTTGTAACTTAAATTTGCAGTAGGTCCTTAATTCTAGCTTGATTCTTCAATTATTGCTCTAGCGGGTGTATTTAAGGGGGAAAATTGCATGATAGTCATGTGTTTATAATTTGATATCCTCAAAAGGGAATCAATGACTAAGGTTTTGAGTGTTTTGCTTTTTGGTGTTCAAGCTAGGTGTATCTTGGACCATCCCATATGAGAGGCCATAGTTGGCTTTTGCAAAACATCATTCCCTTAGCCAAGGTAATTACAAACAACCTAGCCTACCCTTAGGGTTTATTTGATGCTAAGTGTGATGGATTGATTATGTTTTGATTGATTCCCACATCCCCTATCCTTGCTCCCTTGCTTGACCAATCTTTACCCAATTCTTTGTAGGAGTAGTGTTAGATTAGTTTCCCCCAATTTAGTTAGAACCCTTGCTCAGTACTCGCCTATCAAGTCAAAATCTAGTAGCCATAGGTCCTTTCTCCGTCCATTCGCAGGCATATTTTTTCCTGTGAGATTTGACCTCGACCTGTAAAGTTGGGTAATTTGCTGATAAGGACTACCCATTCTGCCTTTGAGTAGTCAAGTTGAGCGACATTAGTATGGCATCATTTGAGACCTTTTATGGGAGAAGGTGTAGATCCCCGATGGGATGGTTTGAGTTATAGTGAGATAACATAGATTAGGAGAGGTTGAAGACATCTTAAAGTTGCCAAAATTCGTATTCTGATATTAGAAAGAGGGATCTTGAATTCCATGTCAGTGATTGGGTATATGTGAAGGTTTCTCCTATAAAGGGTGTAATGCATTTTGGTAAGAAGGGCAAGTTAAGTCCCCGGTATTTAGGCCCTTATGAAATAGTTGAGTAGCTCGACAAGGTGGCCTATAGATTGGATTTTCCTTTGGAGATGAGTTCTATTCACTCGGTTTTCCTTGTATCAATGGTGAGAAAGTTGATTAGGGAGCCTAGTTCAATTGTGCCCATGTAAGGTGTTGAAGTTGAAAAGAGCTTGTCCTAGAAGAGGTTCCAATTGAGATTTTGGATATGCAAGTAAAGCGGCTTCGCAGTAAGGATGTGGCTTTGGTTAAAGTGCTTTATAATCAACATACAAAGAGTACTATATGGGAGGCGGAGATAGAGATGATGAGGCGATGTCCCTATCTTTTTCAATCTACTCAAGGCTAAGGTATTAGGTTCCTACTATTTCTAAATTGTCCTAATTCTTTCACTCGTATGTTTCATGACACGATATGCATACATGTGCACAAAAAATGATTTAACGGATGTTTTGACATGAGTTTTAATGATTTAGTGATTTTTAAGAAATGGGTTATGCATTATTTTCCTATGTTGAGATGTTTCATGATCATGTCAAGCCTTTCTAGCTAGTTCGTTTCTCATTCGAGGATAAATGTCCCCAAGGGGTAGATGATGTAAGGACCCGAATCTCGTAAGACTTTATTGGTGCTTAAAATCAAGTTTCTAGAGGTGTATGATCCTTGGGGGATGCTTGTGTATGGCTTTGGGTGGATTAAGAAAGGATTTTAGGCTTGGTAGCCATCCAAGGAACCTCTCACGAGCTGTGGTCCTCACCACTGGCCATGGAAGGGGCCCTTGGTTGGAGCCCCAACTTTCAAGCCAAGATTTGGGTAAGGAAACCACCAAGGGGCCCTTGTATGAGCCGTGCAAGCCACCACGAGGCATGGTAGGGTCTCATGGTACCTACCATGAGCCGTGGTGAGGTGTTTCGTGATGCCCTCATCCTAAAATGTGGTTCTAAGTATAAAATTACTATGTTGGCACTTGGGTCATTTGTACGGGACATTATACGATTAATTCATCTTTGAATGGACTGTGAAACCATCAGTGAAATAATTGTAGTCTAAAATTTGGCTAAGTGTCTAAAGACCCTTACCATAGACCCTTGTACGGTCAGTGGTCATGTTCACGAGCCGTGGTGCTCTTTCATGGGCGACCTGGGCACTTTTTAGTGCTCACTTCATTAATGACTTTCTCATAATTTTGGTGATTTCTAAGGTTCATTTGTGACTTTCTAACCTATGCTGAACCCCTGAAAAGACCTGTACTCCTTCATTCTTATTCAAATTCATTGATTACACTTAGAATACTCAATGTCTCTTTTCTAAGAACCCATCTCAAGTGTGCAACTTGGAGCTCAAGGAAGCGCTTTCTTCTCCAATCATTTTCTTCTTAATTCTTCTAAGTTATCTAAGGTATGTGAGATTAATTCATGGCTCCTTTCAACCATGAAGACACCAAACACTTTTTACTCCTTGATTTATGAATTTCAAGTTCACTTTGAATATGGGTTTTTTAAATTACCGTTGATTTGATTCAATTGAGATGTAGGCTGTATTTATTTGATGTTATTAATGTGATTTAAGACCTATTATGCTGAATTACATTGATATTATGAAGGTTTGAATATGCATGTCTCTTTTAAATGTTGAATTTAGGCATGAGTAATCTCAAGTATGCTTTAAATATGAATTTCTTCATGGATTTAATTGGATTTCATATTACATTGTTATTTTAAGTAGGAATCTCTATTGCCATGCTATTCTCTCATCATTCATGGCATTTGCATATATGACCATTAATTTTCATGAAAATTATGATATGGGTTAAGACCTAATTATGTTGATGAATATGATTTCAACAAAAGTATGGTTATGATATGACATATGATCACATAATGTCTATGATATAGCTCTTTGAGCAATTATGGGTATGTTTACACCAACATGTACAAGTATGAATGAGCTATTCCTATGAATGAGAATATGATATGAAGTATGGTTTGTCTCTTTAACCCAAGTATGCATGATATGAAGTATGATTTGGTAATTTAGCCAAAGTATGCATGATTATGAAGTATGTTTGTAAAGAAGGTGGCCATCATCCTTTAAGGGATGATTATGTTATGTTATAGAAACCCTTCTGAAAAAATGAGTTTGTAAAGAAGGTGGCCATCATACTGAAAAGATGAGTTCATAAGGTGTGGTGCAGACTACATTTGGCAAGTGGTCTACTCTCATCCGATGGGAGGCTTTCATCGAGCCAATTCATGCAATAGCTTGCATGGGTTTGAGATGTCTGTTATGGTCACATCTCCGCTATGTTGAAGTATTATGGCATTTCATGCATCATGAATTTCATGGCATATTGATATATTACTCTTCCTTGTATATACACTTCTTTCTATATATGTTCCCTTTTCATCTAACATTGAATGCAAATTTAATGAGTTCATATGCATTGCATGCCCGCATACTTAGTACATTCAAATGTACTAACTCATACTTTTTTCCTAATGATCTAACCGTATAGGGACTGGAGACTATCTTTATCCACCTCTTGACGGGTAGCTTAGATTGTGAGAGTTGCTTTTGGTGAGATGTCATGACCCAAGCCTAGGGCCTAGACGTGACACGGTGCATAGGGAACCCGAAGGTACCCCAAACAAGCTTCTTAACATATCATTACACATCCTTGGTTGCGAAAGAAATAAAATAACAATAAGAGATAGTAAATAGGGACAATCGGGGCTAAGGGACATCTTTCATAGCATAAAACATCATAAAGTCAAGAGAGTTGAGGCTCATACCAATAATACATGTCTTGTCCAACAACACCTCTAACATAGAACTTAGCGGGGGCCAAGACAAGCAACCGGGCTCACCCTCATAGTCAAACATACAATAAAAAGGAAAGAGAGTCTTTATATATAGCATAAGATCAAGACACTGTCCCTGAAGTTGAGGACTCACCACTTGCTTTGTGGAGAAATCGCACTAGCCACGTAGAGAAAGAGGATGATTAAGTGGGGCTCCGGTTCCTACATGGTAATATCATATAGGCATAGAGTATGCATTAGTACATTTTAATGTACTAATATGTAGGATACAATGCAACAATAGATGAGGAATATAGGTAAAATGCGTATTCATGCAATAGATGATCATAAAACAATATGGTATGCATGAATGATACTTGAAGTAAACATGCATGTATGTAGAACATATTACATGTATAAGAATAGACCATCATCATAGACTAAGCAACTTAGTACTTGGAATCTAAGATAGACCACCCCTTAGAAGTGATTGAGGTACCAACCCCTTAATTGGTTGATGGCATACCACCCCCATCCGAGACGATTGAGGTACCAACCCCTCAATTGGTTGATGGCATACTGCCCCATCCGAGATGATTGAGGTACCACGAGCGAAAATGAGCTAACTTTGTCATCCTATCAACCATGGCATACTGCCCCATCCGAGATGATTGAGGTACCAACCCTTCAATTGGTTAATGGCATACCACCCCCATCCAAAACAATTGAGGTACCGATCCCTTAATTGGTTGATGGCATACCACCCCCATCTAGGTGATTGAGGCATCACCCCTCAATTGGCTATGGTAATCTCACAACACAATAGATATTTCTCATGACATCAACATATACATACTTCTCATGACACCGACACATTCATATTTCTCATGACATCAACACATTTTTATCACCCTTTCATTATCATAAAGTCATTTAACTCATATGCCAAGCATTAGGCCTTTAACAACTCAAGGTACATTAATTAAATGTTTCATCAAACACTTGGTGGGTGTGCAATGCTAGTGTAACACCATGCAATTAAAGAGTGAAATCATGCAAGAAATCTTGAAGTAAATCATCCCACCAATACTTTGTAACACCATCATACAATATACATCAAATCTCAAGATAGATCTAAGATTCATAGCTCAAAACATGCATAAACAGTCATACTTTTTTTTACAAAACACCAACATAGTTCATAGTCAAATCCATAATAGAAAACCCATATGTAAAATAAACTTAGAAATATGTATTTTAGGTAAAAAGAAAGCTTGGGCACCATGGGCAAAATGATCCAATGGTTGAAACCCACATACCTTGACTTTGGAGAATTGTTGATGAAGATTGGAAATGGAGACTTGAAGCTTAGATGAATTCCTTAAGATCTAGAAGAGATTTTGAAACTTGAATTTTGAGAGAATATATTAGTCTAAGGGTTTGAGAGAGTGTTGGAGAATATTTTGTATAATATGAAGGAAATATAGCTAAGTATAGGTATTTTCACGCATGGGAAGACTTAAGCCCAAGACGTAAAAGTCTTGGATCAAACTAAAAAAAATGGCAACAATTTAACACTATGGCGCTCCCTGGGAGCGTCGCGCTAGGGGCGCAGATAGCTCTTTGGAAATCAATTTTTGGGAAATTGAAATTGTGATTCGTTTGCTCTAAATTGGGGTTAGACCCATTTCCCACTCAATTTGACCCCCTGATCTAGAATATGAAGTCAAATTTCTGATATCACGTACGAATTTTGAGATATATGATAATTATGATTCCGGTCACTTTTGAGGCACATTTTTGGGTACTTTTAGGGGGTCATTTCAATATCTCTCCCTTGGGAAAATTTGTCCCTGAATGTCAAAGAAACTTATATAAGATGTGTAATCATGAAGAAATCAGCCCTAACAAGGATGCAACAATACACTTAAACACCATTTTTAAAAATCTCAACATAAGTATAAAAATCACCATGAACTTTGTCAGTATAAACATGAATGCATACAAAAGACTTAGGGGCTGAAACATGAGACATGAAATCACATAGAAGACTTAGAATTAGTACCTTGGCTTGAGTAGAATGGAAAAGATAGGGATATCATTTTTGCATGTCTATTTCGGCCTCCCATGTAACACTTTCGACTTGTTGATTCCTCCAAAGGACCTTAACGGAAGCAACATCCTTGTTCCTCAACCTCTTCACTTGTCTATCCAAGATCTATACTGGAACCTCTTTATATGTCAAGTTGTCTTCAACCACACCCACAATATCCAATGGAACAATAATATTTGGATCACCGATACACTTCCTTAGACACATGGAAGACCGGATGAACCAATTCCATTTCACTAGGCAACTCCAACTCATAGGCCACCCTAGCAATCCTTCTCATTACCCTATAAAGACCCACAAATCTTAGAATTAGTTTACCCTTCTTACCAAAATGAACCATACCTTTCATGGTGATACCTTCAAACAGACCCAATCACCAACTTTAAATTCAAGCTCTTTTCTCTTCACAT
>DF358828.1:32051-46246 GCA_000787875.1 Solanum virginianum | reverse complement strand
TCAAGCTCTTTTCTCTTCACATCGGCATAGGACTTTTGACGACTTTGGACTATTTTCAACCTTTCTATAATCAACCTTACCTTCTCCATAGCCTCCATAACCATATTCGGACCCAACAAAGCCCTTTCTCCCACTTCAAATCACCTAACTGGTGATCTACAATGTCTACCATAGAGGGTCTCAAAAAGAGCCATACAAATGCTAGAATGATAGCTATTATTATAAGCAAACTCAATCAATAGAAGATGATCATCCCAACTACCCTTGAACTCCAAAATACAAGCCCTACTAATATCCTCAGGAGTTTGGATAGTTCTTTTGGCTTGGCCATCCGTTTGAGGATGAAAGGTCGTACTAAGCTTTACCTTGGTTCCAAGAGCTCTTCAGAAGGACCTCCAAAAATGTGAAGTGAATTGAGCACCACAATTGATATGATAAACAAGGGCACCCCATGGAATCTCAAAAACACATGAATGTACAATCTAGCATAGTCTTCGGCCCCATAAGTAGTCTTAGCCAGTAGAAAATGAGCTAACTTTGTCATCCTATCAACCACAACCCAAATGGAATAAAAAACTTTTCTAGTCTTAGGCAACCCAACCACAAAATCCATGTTAATTTCCTCCCACCTCCAAGTAGGAATCTCTATGTCTTGGGTTAGGCCACCCTACCTTTGGTATTCAACTTTGACTTGTTGGCAACTATTGCAACTAGATACAAATTTGGCATTATCTTTCTTCATACCTCCCCACCAAAACATATCTCTCAAATCCCTGTTCATCGTAGTAGAACCGGGTGGATATAATAGGAAGAATTATGAGCCTTATCAAGAATCTTCTCTCTCAAATCATCAACACAAGGCATATAAAACCTACCTTGGTACCTTAGGGCACCATCTCCCCCTTGGGAGAAAACCTCCACCTTGCCCTCTTTCACCAAGGCCTTCAATTCTAACAAGGAGGGATTAAGATCTTGCTTTGCTTTTACCTCATCAACTAAGGAAAACTTTGAACCATCAACAACCACAATACCACCATTATCAACCTCTTCCAACCTAACCCTCAATCTAGCCAACCGATGAACCTCCCTAGCCACCTCCTTGCCCCCATCATCAGCATGAGCTAGGCTACCCATAAATACCCTACTCAAAGCATCCGCCACAATATTAGCCTTATCTCCAGCCACCTCCTTGCCCCTACCATCAATATGAGCTAGGCTACCCATAGACACCTTACTCAAAGCATCTGCCATAATATTAGCCTTACTGGGATGATAATGCACACTCATATAGAATATTTTGTATAATATGAAGGAAATATAGCTAAGTATAGGTATTTTCACGCATGGGAAGACTTAAGCCCAAGACGTAAAAGTCTTGGATCAAACTAAAAAAAATGGCGAGTTTTAACCACCTTCTTTGCATCAAGTTAAGATCTTTTTGAGTGATAACATATTGGAGACTCTTATGATCGGTAAACACATCAACATGCAGCCCATACAAATAATGACACCAAATTTTCAAAGTAAAAACCACGACAGGCAATTTAAGATTATGAGCAAGATAATTCTATTCTTGCACTTTGAGTTACCTAGAAGCATAGGCCATTACCTTACTATTTTGCATCAATACACAACCCAAGCCAATCCGGGAGGCATCACAGTACATAAAAAACCATTCTAACCCTTACGATAGAGACAAGGTAGGAGCAGACACAAGCTTATCCTTCAAGGTTTAGAAACTCCTTTCAGACTCATTGGTCTACACAAACTTAGCCTTCTTTTGAGTCAACTTATTTGTGGGAGAAGCAATAAAAGAGAACCCATTCAAAAACCTCTGGTAGTAACCCGCTTAGCCCAAGAAGCTTCTAATGTCCGATGGGTCAATGGTGTAGGGCAATTTCTAATCACATCCTTCTTTTTAGGGTCCATCTTAATACCATCCCCCAACACCACATACCTAGAAAAACAACTTCTTTTAACCAAAATTCACACTTCTCATATTTAGTATACAACTTCTCGTTCCTTAATTTCTGCAACACTACTCTCAAATGAGCCACATGCTCCTCCTCACTATGAGAATGGATCAATATATCATTAATAAAGACCACAATAAAAAAATCAATATAGGGTTTAAAGACCCTATTCATAAGATCCATTAAGATAGCCAGTGAATTGCTCAACCTAAAAGACATAACCACAAATTCATAATGACCATACCTAGTCCGGAAGGCCATCTTGGGAATGTCAAACTCTCTCACCGTCACTTGATGATGCTCAGACTGAAGATTAATCTTAGAGAAGTGACTAGCCCCTTGAAGTTGGTCAAATAAATCATCAATTCTTAGTAGAGGATACTTATTCTTGATGGTGACCCTATTAAGTTGTCGGTAGTCAATACACATTCTAAGAGGTCCATTTTTCTTTTTCATAAACAACACCCGTGTACCAAGGTGATCGGCTAGACCTAATAAAATCCTTCTCCAACAAGTCTCTTAATTGCTCCTTTAACTTTACCGAGGCCAGACAGTAAGGGAGAATAGAAATGGGTTGAGTGTTAGGAAGAAGGTCTATACTAAAGTCTATTTCCCTTTCGAGAGGAACACCAGGAAGGTCATTTGGAAAGATATCAAGAAACTCATTTACCGCCGAAACTGACTCTATGGGGAAGGACTTTGGACTCCACATCCCTAACCCTCACAAGATGATAAAGACACCCCTTACAGATCAACTTTTGGGCTTTAATGCAAGAGATGAACCTACCCTTAACCACTACATCATGACTCTCCAACTCAAGGATAGGTTTATTTGGGAATCGAAATTTGACCCTACGGGTTCTACAATCAATAGAGGCATAGTACGCATGCAACCAATCCATCCCAAGAATGACATCAAAATCAACCATATCCAACTTAACAAGATCACAAGGAAATATTTTATGCAAGATACAAATGGGACGATTTCTATAGATATTTTTAGCAACAGTAGATGCACACACCTCATAAGACTCACACAACAATTCGGGCTCAACATGAAACTTTTTGGCAATAAGAGGAGTAACAAAAGAAAGAGTGGCACATGATTTTATCAATACATACACATCAAAATCAAAGACTTTTAATATACTAGTGATGACATCGGGCACCTCATCAACCCCTTGCCTCCCATGTAAATGCATAAAACCTGTTGTGTCTTGGGGCACCACCTTGTTAGCGTTCTCTCCCTAAAGGAACCGCATTAGCACCCCGGTGTTGAGGATGAATATCCTCACCCTTGCTACAATTTCGAGGGCAATCCATCACCTTATTGCCTACTTCTCTACAACCAAAACAAGCATTGTTATCCCTCAAGCATGGGCACTATGACCCCTACCACACTTTGGAAACATGAGTCTAGGCATCATACCACCACCCTCTTGGGGCCTTACCCATAGACACCTTACTCAAAGCATCTGCCATAATATTAGCCTTACTGGGATGATAATGCACACTCATATAGAATATTTTGTATAATATGAAGGAAATATAGCTAAGTATAGGTATTTTCACGCATGGGAAGACTTAAGCCCAAGACGTAAAAGTCTTGGATCAAACTAAAAATTAATTTCTCCCCCTCCAATTATTCGGCATAAGTCATTAAGCAGGATAAGTCCATGTCATTAATCAACATGACAGTATGACATTCTTCACTTACCAAATTAGAAAGACCCATCACAAACTTATTCATTCTAGACCTCGAGTCAACAACTAAGTGTGGAGCATATTTTGAGAGTTGGTTGAACTTGAGGGCATACTCTTGCACACTTATAATCCTTGCTTCAAGTTTGTGAACTCCACTAATTTGGCTTCCCTAAGCTCAAGAGGAAAGAATGGTTGAGGAAAGCCGCCTTAAACTCCTTCCATAGAATCAAATTATTGTTCCCCTTCTCCTCCTTCCATTGAGTATACCATATTTGAGCTACCCCCTTGAGTTGGTAAGCTTCCGACTCTGCCTTCTGTTTCGACCTCACATCCATAATGGATAACACCTTATATACTTCATCAATAAATTCTTGAGGATCCTCATCCACTTTAGACCTATTGAACTATGGTGGGTTCATCCTCATAAAGTCTCTTACCCGAGATGCCGGAGTAGGAGCATGAGGGGCTTAGGCCCCTTGGTTGGTTTGGTTAGCCACAACTTGAGCTAGCAAAGTGGGAGTATCCCGATGCTTACCATGAGCCAGTTGTTCCTCGGGTGTGCTGACTATTCTTCCTCTTGTGTTAGGCATGATCTAGCATAGCAAAGGGGAGGGGGAACCTTAATTTAACTCTATAGCACTACTTAGAACATGAAGAAGGGAAATATTTCCTAAAATGCCTCATAGCCTCTTGGATCTAAACCTAGGGCCTAGATGTGACACGACATTTGGAGAACCTGAAAGGACCCCAAGTAAGCCTCTTAACATATCATTACACATCCTTGGTCGCAGAAATAATAAAATAACAATAAAAGATAGTAAATAGGGATAATCGGGGCTAAGGGACATCTTTTATAGCATAAAATATCATAGAGTCAAGAGAGTCAAGACTCATAATATCAATACATATCTTGTCCAACAACACCTCTAACATAGAACTTAGTGGGGGCTAAGACAAGCAACCGGGCTCACCCTCATAGTCAAGCATACAATAAAAAGGAAAAACGAGTCTTTATATATTGCAAAAGATCAAGACATTGTCCCCAAAGTTGAGGACTCACCACTTGCTTTGTAGAGAAATCTCAGTAGCCAAGTGGAGGAAGAGGATGATCAAGTGGTGCTTCGGTTCCTACATGGTAACATCATGTAGATATAGAGTATGCGTTAGTACATTTGAATGTACTAAGAATGTAGGCTGCAGTGCAAAATAGATGGGAAACATAGGCAAAATGCGTATTCAAGTAATAGATGATCATATAACAATATGACATGCATGAATGATACTTGAAGTAAACATGCTTATGTATAGAACATATTACATGTATAGAAATAGACCATCATCATAGACCAAGCAGCTTAGTACTTAGAATCTAAGGTAGACCACCCCTTAGAAGTGATTGAGGTACCAACCCCTCAATTGGTTGATAGTATACCACTCCCGTCTGAGATGATTGAGGTACCAAACCCATCAATTGGTTGATGGTATACCACTCCCATTAGAGACGATTGAGGTACCAACCCCTCAATTGGTTGATGGCATACCGCCCCCATCTGAGATGATTGAGGTACTGATCTTAGGTGTATTTATACACCTAATTAGCCAATAATTCCTATAAATAGAGTGAATTCGGAGGATAAATTAATAGAGTTGAGGTGTTTGAGTGTCGTTTTCTCTTATTTTGCTAATGTAGAGCCAAGTGCGCCTGTTGGTTATGTTTCTGCAGGATTTTGCATTGATTAGGAAGTTCGTGGTTAAACCCAGACTCGTTGGAAGAGCACAGCTCGAAACTTGGAGAATAAAAATTAGTAAAAGTAACCAAGATACTAAAAATCCACATGACAGACCTGGGAACAAGGTTCTGGTAGCTGTAAAATGCATAAAAAGGCACAAAACCTAAGGAGATGCTGGACTTGGTCAAAATTTTGCAGAATTGTCCAGTCAGTAATTTAAGCGAAAATATAGAAAAACAAAGGGGTCCCCGTCGCGGACCTAAGGACCCAATGTGAAAAAATCAAATTATGAGATCTTTATTATTTCTCTATCTTAAACTTTAGGTTTGAATCTTGATTTTTACATAAGGAGTACGGTAGAGGCGATGGAGAACTATTAGCCACCAATAATTTGGTTAGTGTAATCTTTAGATATTGGTTTTTGATGTTTTCCACTTCATTCATGATGTATTCTATGTCCATAAGTGGCTAAGCTTCCATATTCTGGGGTTTTTGCCATAGACTATGTGTAGTTCTTAACTTTTGACATCTATCAATAGTTTCTTTTAATTATTCCTATGTTAATTATATCTATACTTCAAAGTCTGGCCACCTAGGGAGTAAATTATTGTTCACTCTGGATTCGAGAGATGTTGGAGTGGATAAAACACAATAGCATATTGTCGTTCACTCTGGATTCGAGAGATGTTGGAGTGGATAAAACACAATAGCGTAGGAAGCTTATTTAATACTTGGAAACTAGGTTGATTCATATAAGGGAGACCTATGATAACTACCCTTACACCTTGCTTGGTTCATATACAAGAAGATAGCTTTAATGCATTTTCATTGGTCTGTCTATCCCCACTCAATAATGTAGTTAGGTACTTAATAACAGTAGGCCAGCAGAGGCTTGCGACCTTATTCAGGTAAAATAAACCCTATGAATCAAAAACCAGGAAACTAGATGTAGAGAGATATTGTTAATACTAGACAGAGTCGTAAAGGTTACAACCCTGGAATTGCATCTTTAATTGATATCTTGTGTGAAAGTCATCTTAGTTACTAGATAGTTATTTTGTTTATAATTTATTTTCCATAAAACAACAACTTTTTTTTTACTAAAATCACCATAAACGTGATAACCAAGAGAGACTACTAATTACAATTAAATCCCTTAGGTTCGACAACCCCGCTCCTTAATTAGGGCTACTGTATTACTTGTGAGAGCACGTGCACTTTCGTGTTCTAGGGAAACAACAAGTTTTTGGCACCTTTGCCGGGGATTTGAAATGAATTGGTCCATTATCAAAGTTATCTAGTTTTATGGTGATCACTATTTTTGATCTTAGCAGTATTTGTGTGCAGGAATTTGAGCTCTAAACTGGAAGATCAAGACTCTTATTTTCGTCAATCCAAGAGGAGAGCAGAAGTTTTGTTTGAAACATCGCCAATTGAGCTAGTGGAGCTGGAGGATCAAAAGGAGAACAAGGTGGAAGCTATTGTTGATAATGAGAATATGGCAAACAACAATCGACCACAACCACCAGCTCCTATAGCTACACCACCACTATTAAGGCCAGTAAGGGATATGGCAATCCCGTGAACTATAAATGTCACAAGCTGCTTCGTCAAGCCTGAGCCTGGTGGCAGGTTGGAGATCAAGTAGAACATGGTCCAGTTGCTACACTCTACTGGGTAGTTCACTGGGCTTCCTTATGAATATCCACAAGTTCATCTTCAGAACTTTCTTGAGATTGTTGGTACTTTCATTCTCATGGAAGTAAATCGTGACTACATAAGGATGACATTATTCCCCTTTTCACTATTAGGGGAAGCCCGAAGGTGGTTACAAATTGAGCCACCAAACTCCATAGTATCATGGGATGATTTGGCCCAAAAGTTTCTCACCAAATTCTTCTCATCAGGCAAGACAACTAAGTTAAGAAGTGAGATCCTAAGCTTCAAGCAGATAGTTGGGGAGAATCTATATTAGGCGTGGGACAGGTTCAACACTCTATTGATAAGTTGCCCACACCATTGCCAAGCTAACGAGGTATTAGTTCATACCTTCATTAAAGGGTTGGAACCCAATACCAAGATTCTTCTTGATTCAGTTGTAGGGGGTCAAGCGTTGGAGAAGACATATGATGAATTATATGCTCTTTTAAGCAAAATTATTCAGGGCAACCCAGAATGGAATGGAGGATCCAGCAGACTAATAATGCAAAAACAGGCTGGGGTCTTAGAGATTGATGCTATAGCCAGCCTGCAGGCCCAAATGTCAGCGATATAGAACATGATGACCATGAACTTCAACAACCCGGCATTGGGTCTGAAATAGTAGGTTCTATTGTCAGCAGATCAACATCAAGCCCCCATAAGTATGGTGCAAAAGCAACCATCGGGTTGGTATGATATATGTGGGGGAGGAGATCACACGGTTGAATCTTACGAATCTAATCTTGAGGCAGTAAACTTTATGGGCAATGCTAACAGAGGAGGCTAACGAGGATTCGGGAATACTATAACCCAAATTGGAGAAATCACCCAAACTTCTCATGGGGTGGAAATCAACAGAATCATGGGCCATAGTAGCAAAGACCACAGGGCAATAATGCTTATCAGAATTAGCTAGTCTAGCTGCCTATAAGATAGGCTAATCCGAACACCACAACTGATAGTGAGGTGCTGAGGCAGATCTTAGCTAATCAGAATAGGCAAGAAGAAGAAATCCAAAGGAGCAAACAAGATCTGCTAAACTTAGAAAAGTAGTTGGTACAGTTGGCCACTTTAATAAATTCTCGGCCTTAAGGGGGCTTACTAGGCAACACTGATCCCAACCCAAAATAAGTGAATGCAGTCAGAACATGGAGCAGGAGGCCTTTAATAGAATTGATTCCCAAGAAGAAGAACAGGGATGGGAAAAATGCTACACAGGACACTGAGATTGGCAATCCCAACCCAACTACTGACAAGGCCATACCATTACTAAAACCTCCTCCTCCGTTCCCGCAGAAGGTCAAGAAGAAGAAGGAAGATAACTGTTTTTAGAAATTCATCGGCTGCTGAAGTAGGTATAGATTAACTTACCTTTGATTGATGTTTTGCAGGGGATCCCAAAATATGCTAAATATGTGAAGGACATCGTTTCTAACAAGACCAAGTGGGCGAAGTATGAGACTCTAGCATTGATAGAGGCCTGAAGCTCCAAGTTTCTCAACAAATCACACTTGCCAGCCAAACTAAAAGATCTAGGAAGCTTCATGGTACAAGTAATTATTGGGAGCCATCTGACTACTAGGGGCTTGTATGATCTTAGGGCTAGCATAAACCTCATGCCCACATCTCTATTCTTAAAGCTGGGGCTTGAAAGGCCGAAGCCCATAACTATTATATTGCAACTAGCCAATCAGTTAGTGGTAAGGCCTGAGGGGGTGATGGAAGAGTCTTAGTCTAAGTGAGGTCTCTTATCTTCCCTGTGGACTTTGTCATCCTAGATTTTGAGCCCGCCCCTGAGGTTCTATTTATACTCGGGCACCCATTCTTTGCTACAGGAGGGACATTGATTGATGTTGCAGTAGGGAAGCTCACCATGCGAGCCCATGATAAGGTAGAAGTGTTTCATGTCTACAAGGCAATGAAGTTACTAGCTGCGTATGAAGATCTAGCAGCTATCACAGTAATAGACACTATAGTTGCTGTGAGACACGTTGAGATTGAAGACCTACTAGCCAGGGTGTTGCTAAATCAAGGGCTAGTGCATGACATTGAGGCCCGAGAGATAGAAAGTATGTTGAATGCTCAGAATATGAGTATGTTGAAAAAGATAAATGAACCTTTAAATAGGGTATACGGACCACCTCCCAAACCCTCAATGGAAGAAGCTCCTAAGTTGGAGTTGAAGCAGCTTTATATCTCAGGTATGAATTTCTTGGCGAAAATAATACATTACTTGTAATTTTGTCTGCTTCCTTGACTGCAACCCAGGTAGAAGCGGCTATTGTGGTGCTGAAGAAGAGAAAGAGAGCCATGGGATGGCAGATGGCTGACATCCATGGTATATGTCAAGCCCTCTGCATGCACAGAATATTCATGGAGGATGGCCACAAACCGATGGCTCAATCGTAGAGGAGGCTAAACCCAATCATGAAGAAGGTAGTGAAAAATGAGGTTATAAAGTGGCTGGATGCAGGGATCATCTTCCCCATATCAGACAATACGTGGGTGATCTGGTGTAATGTATCCCCAAGAAGGGCGGGATAACAGTTGTCACCAATGAAAAGAATGAACTGATTCCAACTAGGATGGTGACGGGGTGGCGCATCTGCATGGACTATAGGAAACTAAATGATGCCACAAGGAAAGATCATTACCCCGTGCCTTTTATTGACCAGATGTTGGATAGACTAGCTGAGCAGGAGTACTATTGCTTCCTGGATAGATATTCAGGGTACAATCAGCTCACCATTGTACCCGGAGACTAAGAAAAGATAACTTTCACCTGCCCATATGGGATGTATGCCTTCAAAAACATGCCCTTTGAGTTATACAATGCACCAACCACATTCCAAAGGTGCATGATGGCGATCTTTCATGATATAGTAGAGAAATTTATGGAGGCGTTCATAGATGATTTCTCTATCTTTGGGGACTCGTTTGAGAGCTGCTTGCAAAATTTAGACAGATTTTAAACTGGGAGAAGTGTCACTTCCTAGTTAAGGAGGGGATAGTCTTAGGCCATAAAGTGTCCAAGAAGGGGTTGGAAGTAGACAGAGTGAAGATAGAGGTGATCGATAAGCTGCCACCACCAGTGTCGGTCAAGGGAGTCAGGAGCTTTCTGGGACATGTGGGGTTCTACCTCAAGTTTATGAAAGACTTCTCAAGATTGCGAAGCCATTGTGTGCCCTATTGGAGAAAGAGGTACCATTTTGCTTTGATGAATCTTGTTTACAGGCGTTCAAAACATTAAAGAAAAAGTTAGTGGAGCCTCCGATCTTGGTAGTACCTAATTGAGGTCTCTCGTTCGACCTAATGTGTGATGCCAGCCATACAATAGTAGGGGTGGTACTGGGGCAGCATAGAGATAAAGTCTTTCACTCCATATACTATGCTAGGAAGACCTTAGATGTAGCACAGAGCAACTATACAGTTAGTGAGAAGGAAATGCTGGAACTAGTGTATGCATTTGATAAATTCAGAGCGTATTTGGTGGGGACCCAAGTAGTGGTGTTCACAGACCACGTGGCAGTAAAGTATTTGTTCAACAAAAAAGATACCAAGTCATGCTTGATCAGATAGATCTTATTGCTGCATGAGTTTCACATCGAGATCAGAGATCGAAAGGGGAGTGAGAACTAGGTTGCTGATCATCCATCTCATCTGGAGAATGATGCTCACATAGGTGAGCAACTGTAAATTAGAGGAGAGTTTTTGGATAAGCAGCTATTAGCCATTGAGGTGGAGCAAATACCATGGTATACTGATATTGTAAATTACTTGGTAAGTAGTGTGTTCCCACCTAATGCAACATATCAGCAGAAGAAGAGGCTGGCCCATGATGCAAAGGCATATGTATGGGATGAGTTATACCTCTTCAAGCAGGAAGCTGACCGCATGGTAAGGAAGTGTATTCCGAAAGTAGAGGTGCAGCAGATTCTGGAGAGATGCCATGCCTCTCCATATGGGGGCCATCATAGGGGTGACCGGACAGTATATAAGGTATTATAATATGGTTTCTTCTGGGCCACCCTATTCAAAGATATTGTTTAATTCTCAAGGCCTGTGATGCTTTCCAGAAGACAGGTGCTATATTTTGAAGGCATGAGATGCCCTTAAATAACATTTTGGAAGTGGAGATCTTCGATGTTTGGGGTATTAATTTCATGGGGCCATTCCTATCATCATTTAGTTGCCACTATATTCTGGTAGCTATGGACTACATTTCCAAATAGGTAAAAGTAGCAGCCCTTCCATCCAATGATGCGAAGGTGGTGAGCAAGTTCCTTCAAAAGAATATCTTCACACTGTTTGGTACTCTAATAACCATTATTAGTGATGGTGGTACCCATTTTGTAAACCAATCTGTGAAGAACTTGCTAGCAAAGTATGGGATAAGGCACAAGGTAGCCACAACATACCACCTGCAAACTAGTGGGCAAGTGGAGGTGTCCAATTGGGAGGTAAAGTAGATATTGCAAAAAACTATGAATGCCACCTGGAAAGATTGGGCAGAAAAGATGGATGAAGTATTATGGGCATATCGGACTGCGTACGAGACCCCAATTAGAACCTCTCCTTACAGGTTGGTGTATGGCAAGGCCTGTCATTTGCTCGTACAGCTCGAGCATTAGGCATATTGGGCGATTAAGAAGTGGAATCTTGACCTTAAGCTCGCTGAAAGGAAGACACTAGAGCAATTGGAGGAGTTGCATAAATTCTGGCTCCAATCTTAATAATGCTAGCTCTACAAGGAGCTGATAAAGAAGTGGCATGACCGGCACATAATCAAGAGAAAGTTCGAGCTAGGCTAACATGTATTGCTTTTTAACTCATGTCTTAAATTGTTTCCAGGGAAATTGAGGTCCAAATGGAGTGGACCATACATGGCGGTAGCAACCACACCCTATGGTGCAGTAGAGCTAAAGGACTTGACCACGAACCAAACTTTTTTGGTGAATGGTCAACGGTTCTAGCACTACTATGGTATGAATGCAAAATAAACAGTGGAGGCCATTAGTTGGCCAAAGATGAATGAGCATAGTATGTGTCATTCCATGATGTAAAATTAGGCATTGTACGGGAGGCAACCCGCGGTGAGGTAACATAGTTGTGTTTAGTTCCTTTCTTTCTTTAAAAACAAAAAGAAAAAAAGAAGGTCCCGTGAAAAAAAATGTAAGAAAAATTTGCACAAGTACAAGTCCGCGATGGCTCCGAGTTGCGGATCCTGCACAATTTAGGAGTAAATTTTTCCCTCCTCAATTCTCTATGATCCATTAGGAATTTCTTGTGTCTTGTTGCTCTAATACATTGTTTTTAGTGTTTTGAAGCATGTCCAGGTGTTTGGAAAATCTTTCGGGGCCCGAAGCAAAAAATTAAAACTAAATTGTTTTCAAAATAGTAAGCATACGTGATGGTTCCTCACCACGGACCCATCACAAATGCCTATTATTTCTACACCCAGAAGAAAATTTTAATAAGTGTGGGTTTACATTGATTCCGTATGATAGAGCAATCGCGGATGCACACTATTTTCGCACCCAGGTAAGTAAAATTCTTTAAGTGTCTCTTCGTATTACCTTTGCATCATGGAGCTAACGCAAAGGCTTTCTGTTTCTGCATCCACGAATAAATCATTTTAAGTACAAGTCCGCATTCACTCTGCAATGCAGAGGGAATGGGGTAATGTGTTAAATTTTCTGGATTGCAGACGTGGCCTACCCCTTTAATTCCCCCAAACTATTTTTTTCTTTTCTTTCTTACCCATTTATTATGTACCCCTATCCCCAACCATATTTCTCCACATTTTCTCTCTTTCTCATCCCTCTTTCTACTTAAAATTCAATCCCATTAGCATTGCACATCCCTTGGGTCACGACGTGCAGAGCACAATGCACACTCTTCAAGAAAGGTAAGTTCTCTTAACTTCAATTTCATGTGATTTCAAGTGCATAATGGTAGAATTTTTCCCATAGTTATGTGAAATGGCAAGTGAGTGAATTTGTTTCTCCTTGTTCTTTGGTGGTTGACGCATGTGGGTGGGTATGGCGTGAGATTAATCATTCGTGGAGATACTTTTGGTGCATGATTTGTGGGGTGAAAACCCTTGGTCGAATTTGCACCCAAAATTGGGGAAGCATTTGGGGAGGGGCTATCTGTTCTTCCCCATGCCTTGTGTTCAAATGGTTGTTTGTATGTTGGCTTGTGTCAATTATTCGAGGGTGGGGTTGAATTCATACATTGTGATGAGGGGCTATTCTTGTAACTATCAAAATAGGGGATGATTAAGGGTATTTGGGGGATTATCTTCTTGTGATGGGGCAGTAAGGGGTGTTTTACACCACAAAGTGGTAGTTTTTCATATTAGAATTTGCATACAATATTTTGGGGGGAAGGTGAATTGATATCCATTCATGTATGCATGCTCATGTTCTTCCTATACTTTTGGGCTTGATATTTTATGAATATGTGGTTTTATGCCATAGTTAAGTGTGTAGTTGAATGCATTGCCTTGGGGGGTTGACTGGGCTGTTAGAATCATGTAGGAAGTGTTGAAGTTGTGAAGTTATGTATCCCGTATGACTTGAGAAAGTCTGAGTACCCTCGCCACATGGGCATGAGTTTAAGTGTGGGGTCCTAGATTATGAGTTAAGCACTGATCTTGCACTTGTGTTTTACAGGTATTATGTCTTCAAGTGAACGTCGAGGTGGCCAGTCAAGTACGCCATGGGCCATCAACACTAGAAAACAACCAAGAGATATCCTGAAAGTGCCCAAAGATACTAGGAGGGGTCAACAGCCTTAATACGGGGCCAAGGCTGTGAACAGAGAGGGAAGGAGGTGGTATTAGTCTCATGGTGAGACAAAGTAATACCCCGATGTCCCTATTGATGTAGAGTCCCTTCAGGACGAGTACTCCCAAATCCTGAACCGCTGCAACCAATTAAGTTTGGGGTTCTTGTTCCGACCATCTTTGCCATGTAATCTAAGCTTGGTCAGGGAATTCTACGCCAATATGAGTGAAAAACCGAGGTTCTAATTAGTGATTGTGTGAGGATTGGAGGTTAACTTCTCACCATTGGCTATCAAT
>DF358828.1:0-27209 GCA_000787875.1 Solanum virginianum | reverse complement strand
GAATGATATGAAGGCAAAATATGGCTAAGTATAGGTGTTTTCACGCATGGGAAGGCTTAGACCCAAGACCCAAAAGTCTAGGACCAAACTAAAAAAAACTGGCAATAATTTAACACTATGGCGCGCCCTTGTTGTGTCGCGCCAGGGGGCGGAGAGCTCTCTGGAAATTGATTTTTGAGAAATTAAACTTATGATTAGTTTGTTCTACAATTGGGTTAGACCCATTTCCCACTTAATTTGACCCCTGGATCAAGAATATGAAGTCGAATTTTTGATATGATGCACAGATTCTGAGATATATGGAAATTACAATTCTGGGCACTTCTAAGGTACATTTTCGGGCACGTTTTGGGGTCATTTGATAAGTCCTATCATCCATGACAAACCACCTTTTATGTATCTATTATCTTTACTTTGAGGGTGAGCCCTGGACATGTCTTAGCCCTTGTTCTATTTCATGACTTAGAGGCAGTATTGGACATCATGTAAACTTTATGTACGGGCTTGTATGTGCTATGCTATTTTGTTTATGGAGTCTATGATTATAGCCATCTCTTGATTTTGATGATGATATGTTCATGATGAGATGGAAAGTATAAAAAGTCCTAAGTCGCTTCTATCCCCATAGCATGAGTCATACCTACCCACCCCTTAGTTCTTATGTGTTATGTGTTATATGTGGATCATCCAAATCCCTATCCCTATGACATCCCCATAGAGTGAGTCATACTTTCACATACCTTAGAACTATGTGTTATTTGCCTTATGATGCACTTATGAACTGATGATGTGTATGTGGATGATATGAGGCTTGTTTGGGGACTCTTGGGTTCTCATTCGCCATGTCGCTCCTAAGCCCTACGTTCGGGTCATGATAGTTCTCCATGAATTCCTAACACAATATAACTTCATAATTGTAAAATTTCCTAGTATGTGTAATATGTAGAACTAATAAGTCATGTTCACCTAAGTCCTTAGGCTGGCAAATAGATCAATTTTCCAATGCAAATTAGGCCATCTACGAGGATACGTGTTACTAACCCTTACCATGGTCCCAAATTTAGCTATCCCTTGAGCCGTTCAAGCTAATTAGATGAGTGTAATCATGTTAAATCTTTGTTATTTATCCTTTTTCCCCTTCGTTATCCCCTTGGTCCGACAAGTAAGAAAAACAGAAGTTTTAAAATATGCCTCCATTAAAAAGCAATCAAAATAACGAGATAAATAGTACATGTGTGCACACTTTTCAAAGATTATAAATTGTTTGATTTTACTTTATTAATTTTCCATGGTTCCTACAGCCGTAGTTGTGGATTTAGCTACCCATATATTTATATTAGATTCAATAATGATTGATGTTTTGCATAATTAAGAACTTACAATGGAGAATTGAAGAACTGAAAATATGAAAGTGCCTAACGATCATAAGCAATACTGAAAACTCTATACATAGACAAGGAAAATCAAATTCTAGTCAAATAAGAAAAAGTAAATTTGGGCTAGACCACAAGCCATTTTACCAGTTTTCAAAGCTTTTACAGCTTATGGTCTGGGTCGTAGACTTCTTTCCATTAAAATCTGGTGCCTTATTGGTTTATAAGTCATAGTCTTCTTATAGACTAGAATAGTATAAATTTTGTATCCTCTTTCACGAGCAGGATTACGGGTCATAGTATGGACTACAACTCACACTATGGCTTTCCTAGTTTTGAATTTTCTTTTTTAGTGTTTACTATTTCCCAACCATAAGCATTATCTATGGCTCGTGGATCAAACCACATCCCATATCCGGGTTCATACAAAGCCAAAAACCAGCAAATTTGTAACCTTCTCTAAAAATATCCTAAATCTTGTTTCCTGCAAAAACAAATACAAACGCAAATCAAATCCATCAAAATCCTTTAGAGAACACATAAAATTCTAAGTTTAAAGCATTAAAAGTATTTTATTTTGGTGGCACATCAACACCCTTAATTTAAAATCATTGCTTGTTTTATTTTGGTGGCACATCAACAACCTCAATTTAAAATCATTGCTTGTTCTCAAGTGACATACTCAATCTAATATAAAAAGCAACAGTCATATATACATCAATCATATGACATTTGTCAAGTCTCAGTCAACACAAGATACCCTCAACAATCTTAGGGCACAAACGAGATATTCATCAAGTAAATACATGTGCATCAATACGTGACAAAACAATTTCAATAGAAATAGACACATACATAGTTAACAATCATCAAAATAGTCTAAAATCAATAGTGTTACTCAAGTGCCCTCACAAACAAAGAAGTCCCTTATCCTACACTTTGATTTTTTCATTCGATGCTAGGGACTAGGTAGACACTCACTTAACAAAAATCAAACACTGCATATAATACCATAGGTTTGCCCTTATATTCTATATGTGAAATTTAAATAGTCAAATTAGGATCACTTTAGGAATTTGTAGGCTTGTAACATAGGATTAGAGATAGGTGTGGTATATTTTGGACATAGTGACTAGTTGCCCTCCTTGATACTACGTTATTTGGACTTATCCTACCCAACCTTGATATTTATGACTTGCTTTGCCCTTTTTCTGTATTATCTCAGCCCTTCGGGTGTATTTTTATGTTTTTGACACTGTTAATTTCTTGTTTCTCTCATTTTTGCATTTTGTCTCTCATCTTACACCTGTTTTATGTTTTCCCTTTTCTGATGCACTCTTCTATCTCCCTTATCCCATTATTTTTTGTGTTTCTTTACATTAATCACCCTAAACTTAGGCTTTTTGACTATGTTTAAGTCTACAATGTCCTTTCTTTGAACCATGGCCACCTATGGTAGCGACCCTCAACTTAAGCTTTTTGACTAAGTTTATGTGCATAATGTCCTTTTGTTAAACTAGGGCTACCTATGGTAGCCACCCTCAACTTAGGCTTTTTGCCTAAATCCAGGTACATAATGTCCAAGGACGGACCAAGGCCAAAGTCAAGATTAATAGGGATAGTAGGAAAGGTGATTTGGGTAATTATAAAGAAACAATACATGTAAGGCTTAAGTATTTGGAACAAGGGAATAAATAATGCATTTGATTGGTTATTAGGCTAAGTGGACTAATTTGAAATACGACCTATGATCCTTTCCTAACCAACTAACCTACAGTCTCAGTGTAGATTAATGAGGCAAGTTCTAGATTTATACATATTATACAAATAATACAATTAGCTCACACTCATATGGCACTAACTAATTCTATCAATCGGGGCATCTAGTTCATGCTTTTTAGTTCAAGTTATCCTTATCCTATCAATATTAGTAATGTCATATAAAGATCCAACATAATTACTATCTAAACTACCATACAATGCATCAAAACAAGATGGAGGGGGTATCATTTTTCAATACAAATTAGTTCATGCCATAGATTTTCATAAAATATGCTACTATTGCTACTTAAACATCCTAAACATGCTGAATCAATAGAAAATAAAGGTCCTTAGGAAATGAAAACAAGTAAGAAAACCTTGCGGACTCAAAATATAAGTAGATATAGGCTACTGAGGGGTATCATTTTTCCATAAAAATCAGTTCATGCCATAGATTTTAGTATAATATGCTACTATTACTATGTGAACATCCTAAAAATGTCAGTTTAATAGAAAATAAAGGTCCTTAGGAAAAGAACACAGGCAAGAAAATTCCGAGGACTCAGAATATAAGTAGATATAGGTCTTGGTTACTCAGACTTTACCAAGGTCTATAACTACTCTCACCCCATCGAAAATGACTATGCATTGTCCTTAACACACTAAATCTAAATATAAAAGTAGAGACAGGGGATGAGAAATAAAACATGTGGTGCCTAAGCGCCAAGTTTATTTGTGGTTGACTACCCTGTGTCTCCTAGGTGGTTTCCTCTGTCATAGCAGCTGAAGATGAGAGTCTAGCACCCTTCGCTTGCTCTCTTTCCCACTTCATTCATATCTATTTATCAATCACATATGCATATCTAGCGGCTGCTAACTACTAGCAGTCTCTCTTATGAGCACATCCAGATATAGTCTCTTATGCCTTATCGCTAGAGCATGGTCTCTTTCTAAAGATTAGAGTCCCATTTGTAGAAGTCTAGCACTAAGGATGTGACTGTTGGTATTGTAATTATAATCATGTTAGTGTTAAGGTAGCTGCCATCTCTTCCTATAGCTGTTGGATCTCCTCTCTGAAAGATGAAAAATTCAGAGTCTAAGAAGTCTGAAAGCGCTCCTCTACACGCCTCTAAAAAGTGTCTACCTGGCCATGTCGAAGTCTGACCTGCTGATCTAAAGTTGCTTGGTAGCTCTCTATCATCTACTTCTCAGACTCCGAAATAGCCTTGCTAACCCAAGGTCTAAGCTACTGAACTAACTAAGCCAGCTAGGACTCATTCTGAGTCTGGAGCTGCACCAGAGCTTGTAGGGATTCATCAGAAATATAGACCATACCCGCGGGTTGTGGATGAAATGGTATAACCTTTAGTGTTTCAGTAGATATGGGGCCCATTATAGTAATATCAGTAGTGGGTGAGGCTCTTCTCGTACTCAGTGTCATGTTGTGCATCCTTAGGAATCATCGATCCCATGAACATCTCTAGTAGTCAAATAGTGGTTTACGGTGCTCGCTAAGGCAAAACTAGATTGTCATCGACCTTGATTAGGCTGGTGTCTGGAGTCCTCTGCATGTATCTAATGAAGTTGACATTAGATATAATATCAACCCATGCATCTATGTAGAGTCTGTGAATCAAGCAGGGGAATAGCTTAGTAGTCGACCTCTAAAATGCCCTCTCATAGATGTTCTCTATAATGCAATGGGCAAAATAGATATCATAGCCATTGATGATACTGACCGCTAACACTGCTTGGTCCAGGGTGAGAGTTTTGTCCTCTTGAGTCAAAAAATGTTAAATCGCACTACAATCCATAGAAATCTTGGTTGTGAAGTTGAACGAAGCCTTTCGATAGGGACTGTACCGAACACCCCCTCCGCATCCGTGCCTCGCTCAACTACATACCCAGCCTCCTATCTAAATAAATATGATCTCTAGGCTGAGTCCTGCGTAACTTGACGATCATGGGCAAGTCTCAATCTATAATCAAAATCTATTGCCGAGACTAGTTGTTAGAAGTCTGGCCCGTATAAGAATCGGGAGACTGTGGCCTTTGAAATATCAACAAGTACGCCATGTTCCAAAGTCCAAAGAAGAGGAGGTTGGTCCAGTGGCTTGGAATTCTTGGGAATCCTTTTAATCATTGTGGCTGCATATGATGCGTGGAACTTTTAAACTAAATTTGGCGAATATATCCCTAAAGGTGCATCCATATATTCAAGTCTGTACCGGGAGAATAAGTCCTGAATAGCAGGTGCTTCATCTAACCTGGATGTTATTACTCAGGGTTCCTTATTGATTGTCCTTGTGATCCTTTCATAATTATCCTTCCTGATGTTGTGGCCATAAATATCACATATGCCCTTCATGCACCAACATCGAGGTTGTTCCTTTACTCAAATCGGGATTGATATGGAAAGGTCTGGGCTGTCCTCTGACCTTGACTATATGTCAAGACCCAAGCCTAGGGCCTAGACGTGACATGGTGAATAAGGACCCTAAGGGACCCCAAACAAGCCTCTTAGAACATCATTTACACATCCTTGGTCACGGAAGCAACTAAAAAACAACAAGAGAGTATAAATAAAGATGAAGGGAATAAGGGAAGTTTTAGATAACCATAAACAATCAAGAGTCAAGAACATAACATAATTACATCACTTGTCTAACAACACCTCTAAACATAAACTTGAGCGGGGTCCAAGACACTTTTTGGGCTCACCCTTATAGTATTAAGAGTTCAACATAAAGAAATAACATAAGCAAGAATAGCATAGCTAGTGTCCCCGAACTTGAGGACTCACCAAAGCTTATCTTCAAGAAATCAAACTAGCCACGTGGAGGATGATCGTGAGGAGCTCCGATTCCTACATGGTAACATCATATAGGCATAGAGTATGCAATAGTATATGTGAATGTACTAAGTATGTAAGATGCAATACAATAAGAGATAGGCAACATAGCCAAAATGTATAATCATAAGCAAGGGATAATATATTAGCAACATGTATGTGGGATACAAAGCAACAAGAGATAGGCAACATGGTCAAAATGCAAAAAATAGGCAACGAATAGTATAATAACAATATGACATGCATGATCAATGGTTGAAATAAAACATGCTTATATAGAACATATTACATGTGTAGGAAGAGACCATCATCATAGACCAAGCAAACTAGTACTTGAAATCTAAGGCATACCACCCCCTTGGAAGGCAATTAAGGTACCTACCCCTCAATTGGTAGTACGAGCTTACCACCCCTGACAAGGTGATTTAGGTATCTACCCCCAATATGGTAGTACAGGGTTACCCCCTGATAAGGTGGTTGAGCCATATCACTCCCTCAACAAGGTGTGGTCAGCTTGCAACACCATAGATACTTTTCATGAAATCATCACATATAAATATTCCTTTCATCATCATAAATTCACTTGACTCATAAGCCATACAATAGATCATCAACAACTCAAGAATCCATAACAGGACATTTTATCAAACACTTGGTGGGTGTGTAATGCTAATTCAAAATCATGCAATTCAAGAGTGAAATCATGTGAGAAAACTTAATATAAATCAACCCACCAACACTTGGTAACACCCTCATGCAAGATACATTGAAACCGCTCATCAAATCTCATGATAGATCATAGATTCATAGCTCAAAACATGCTTAAATAGTCAACATGTTACGAAACCCCAACATAGTTTATGATCAACTTCATAATAAAAGATACTCATAGATAATTCAACTTGAAAACATACAATTTACATAAAAAGGAAGGTTGGACACCATGGGTGAAAGGACCCAATGGTTGAAACCCACAGACCTCAACTTTGGAGATTTCCTTAAAGAAGATTTGAATGAGAACTTGAAGTTTGGATGAATTTCTTGAGATCCAAAAATGAGTTTGAGTCACTTGAATTGGCAACAAGATGCACTAGTCCACGCCATGGCCATGTCTGCGCCAGGGGGACGGATCCTTATTATTTTTCAAAATTTTTGGAAAACAAAATTTATCTACGGTTGCACTAAAATTAGAGTTATATCCATTTTCCACTCAATTTTGCCTCCTGATCATGAATATGAAGTCAAAATTTTGATATCATGCACGAATTTTGAGATATTTAAAAATATAATTATGGGCATTTTCAAGGAACATTTTCAGAC
The DNA here is from genome assembly GCA_000787875.1 of Solanum virginianum. Taxonomy (NCBI): domain Eukaryota; kingdom Viridiplantae; phylum Streptophyta; class Magnoliopsida; order Solanales; family Solanaceae; genus Solanum; species Solanum virginianum. Next base: position 19,904 of record DF358828.1, on the reverse strand, counting down.
GCTTTTTGGGGTGTTTCACTATAACCCCTCCTCAGAGCTAGAATGGGATACGTCCTTAGAGCCTAACTGGGACCCATCCTCAGAATTGGATCTTCTGAACTGAATGTTGTCACTCTTTGTGGCCCCTCCCTCATCAAATTGGAGAGGTGGTGCCCTGTTGATTGATGTCTATGTTGGGTCAATCTGCTGGGACTAGGTCTGTCTTGACTCGACGCCCTAGTCTGGATCGACATCAAGATCCTCTATCGAGCTACTACGCTCTGATTCACTAGGCTGATCTCGTAATACATAGTGCTTTGGCCCCAGCTCGTCTAGCTGCATTAACTTTCAGAGTCATCATACCAATACCCATGAGTCTATATGGTATAGAAAAAAACAAAAACAATTTCAAAAATTTAACAGTGAAAGGAAGTACGAGAGGCAATTATGGGTCATAGTTGAAACTATGGCCTACAAAAGCTAATTGTAAAAGAGGCATCAGGAATTTTAACTACTGGTTCTACAACTACGATTTCTATTTACGACCCATAGTTAAAACTAGAGTCATAGAAGTGGCTTATAATTATAGGTTGGTGAGAGTACCTACACGATCCCAAACTATGAACCTGTTTACAACTCATAGAACAAACTAGGAGTCGTAAACAGGTTTCGTCTTGCTAATTAGATATTTCAATTATTGAAACTCATATTACAATGGGTAATTATATTCCGTAGATTGAATTAGGGTCTGTAAAAGGCCTTTATAAATTGAGTCTACTTAATTTTTTAAAAACCTAAGTCAAATTGTAAACAATTTGGTGTATGTTTACAACAACACCCACTCAATATGAATTAGAAAACATGGTACTTAAGCCTCACAACCCAGTCAATCAATTTTAAGGTCATTTAATTTCCATATATTCCAATTTAAACTAAAATTTGAAATGCTTCCAACCAAGTCCAAACACAACATATCATTTTGTATGAATTACCAATTTTCAGTTTCTGTCAATTTAACCATATGGCATATAATCATCACAAACATGTTATCAATGCTAATTCAACTTGAATATCTTCCTACCAATATCAATAACTAGTCTAACAACATTCAGTCCTAGTCAATTGATTCTATTTCAATTAAAATCAAAATCAGTTCCGCAAGGGCAACTTTAGCCAAATAACTCACAAAGGGAATAGGGCACAGAGAATTCTCTCTATGCTTAATACAAACACAATTATGAACAAAATGTAAAGTTCATGAAGCATATAAAAATTATGCCAAGTTAGATAGAACCCTAATTCAAAGTTTAAAGTAGGAAAAAATTGACTTACCACAATCGTTAATAGAAAAATCAATTTGGAATGGAGAGGGAGTCTTGAGCTTGCCGAAAAAATAGCTGAAACAGTGAGAATGGTCAAAATTTTGGTCAGAATTTGGGGTGAGAGGTTGAGATTTAGGTGGAAACAATGGGTATTGGTAGGATCATAATTAGGAAAATGATAAGAGTAATTTTTAATTTTACCCTTTTAATCCAATTCTAAAAACTAGGTCGAGTGAAAAACTTTTGACATGGCTTTTTATGAAAGCCCAATAATGGGCTATAGTTTGTTCTATGACTCGTAAACCTAGGCTTGTAGAGACTTATACCCATTTTGGTGACAGGACATCTACGACACCTATCTACAAGTTGTATTATTAATTACAACTCGTAGATGGGTTTTATAGATGCCTCTACACTTAGAAGATTTCAAGAATTTACCTAGGATCTATGAACCTAGATTATGACCCATAAATATTTTTACAGATCATAAAATCAGTTCATAAACATGTAATTTCAAAATTTTTACCACTGACTTGGGGTTAATGATCAGTGAATACAAGTCGTGGTTTCTTTCATGACCCGTACACTAGCTCGTAAAGTTCCACTTTTTCCCTTTTTAGACTTGTCTAATTTTTTCAACTTAATTCTACACAGTCCCATGAAAATATGTGGTTACCCTATATTTTTCCTGATTTTAAGTGAAAAATTTACAAAACACACTTGAAAAAATTAGGTCCTAAATTAAGGCTTAAACAAGACAAGATTACAACTTATGGAAAGTAAATCTTGGGTTGTCTCCCAAGAGTGCCTGATTTAATGTTGCAACATGACATAGGCTACTTGGTTACTCAGACTTCACCAAGTACCTAAACTTCAATTTTCCTCACTTTCTCAGCATTCCCAAGTATAGTTTGACCCTTTAGGCATTTACTTTGAACCTTGAACCATCACTAGTTTCTAACTCAACAACTCTTTGGTGGAATACATGTGTAACTTTATAAGGACGCAACCACTTTGACTTGAGTGTTCCAGAAAATAACTGCATTTTGTATAATAATTCACCCTGGGATAACAATGACATGAACATATTAAGTCATGAAGTTGTACCTCTACCACCACATCAGTCTGCACTGCAAGGCCATGGCCAGAGACTGATAAATGTAGCATATGGTGATAATAATGCGGATGGTACAAGTGTTATTGAGTTAAACTTAAAGGGCCTATTTACTAGAGCAGCTTATGAGGATGCAAACTAGTACTTGATGAACTTCATCGCTACCTGCAAGTCATCAGAGTTTCCCGAGGTGAGTCAAGTGGCCATCCACCTATGTTTGTTTTGATTATCTCTGTATAGGAAGGCAATGAAGTGGTTCCATAAGTTGCCACATGACTCTATCATATGCTGGAGGGAGTTAATACAAACCTTTTTGAAGAGGTTTTTTCCACCATCTCGAACGCTATAACTTAAGGATGAGATAACTGCTTACAAGCAAAAACCATCAGAGGTACTACATGAGACTTGGGAGAGATTTAGATAGAATTTAAAGCAGTTCCCAAACCACAACCTCACGAATGAACATCTAAAAGAGGTATTTTATAGATCCTGTAATTTTGTCGCTAAATCAATTATTGATACAGTGTATGAAGGATCATTCATGGTCAGGACATTCCAAGAAACCATAATGATTTTGGAAACAAAATGCATACCACGAAGCCTTTCACAGCTCGTGGTGTACTTAATGAGTGGCTGCCTCCATGAAAGGGCCTTCGTAAAGGGAGCTAGGCCAAGGCAGTCATGTTTTGCAAACAAGGCATCCACGACAAGCCCCACCATGACCCATGGTTTACTCTACAAGGTGTAGAGGGTGCCGTGAAAGGGTTTGGCAGCCTACACAAAGCCATGAAAGCAAGGCAAACATCACAAGGTCATTCACGACCCATGGTGCTTTCTATGATGTGTGAAGAGGGTTGTCCAGTGGCCAAAGAGTGCAACAGTTTAAGGAAAAGCACCACAAGATCATTCAAGATCCGTGGTGCAGTTCACGCCCAGTAAAGAGTTCCACGAAGGGCCAACATCTAGATTTGTTTAAGCTTTTGTAGTCCAACTGGGATTTGTTTTCCTTAATGTCTTAGGCTAGGTTTTACTTATTATAAATAGGACTTCTTAGAAGTATTATTTCTCACGTTTTAGGAGGACTAAAAACCATAATCAAAACATATAAATTTCTAGAATATTTTCTTCTAGGAACACACATGGTCACTGCGCAGTGCCTCAAGAACACAACTTTAGTTGTGAGTTTTTTATTATGGTTTGGAGTTTTTAAATCTTGTCTTGCTTCTTGTTTTTGCGTGTGAATTAAGATCCAATTTTTTCTCCCTTATAAGTATTTAAATATGAACTTTATCATGATTTATGTGTCACTTCTTGCAAGTTCAATAATTTAGACCCACAACTATGACATTTTAACAAAATAAGCAAATGTAGAGTGTTATTTAGGATATGCATTGCTTGTACTATAATTTCCTTTATTTAAAAGTCTTTCTTGATGAGTAAACCCATTAAGAACTTTCCTATATTCATTACTTGTCTGAGGGGAAATTAATGATTAGAAAAACAATATTTTAAAAAATTATATGAGTGAGTGCTTAAAGTAGCAGATAATAGTGATAGCTTGAGCTTGGCGTGCATAATTATTGCATTGCATGATTAGCAAGCCTTGTACAATCTAATATGTTGAGTCGTGGTTAGTACAACTTGTAGACTTGATACTTAAATTGATTGATATTTGATTTGCTTGAGGACAAGTAAAAGTTCAAGCTGGGAGTATTGATAAGTCATGAAAATTAGATTTATTTGGTGCTTTAATTGATAGAAAAAGTTTTTTTAAAGTTGCATTTACGCCTTAAACTAATGCAATTTTGCTGTTGTACATATAGGCAAGGTGTTGGACAAAATTTAGAGGACAATTGGTAGAAAAGGATCAAAGAGTGGCAAAATTGATGAAAAGTGGCCTTAATCTCACCAAGTACACTTGGCGACTCACCAAGTATGCTTGGCGAGTCACCCATGTGAGCCTGGACCCCACCAAATGCTCAAGAAAAAAGATCAACATGTGAGGATAAATTGGCAATCCTAAGTGATGCTAATCGACTCATTGATCTGACATGTGAGATGAACAGTCCATCACTAGCTCCTCCTTAAAGTTCCATGGTAAACTTAAAGGGCCTATTTACTAGAGCAGCTTATGAGGATGCAAACTAGTACTTGATAGGAATTTTAACTACTGGTTCTACAACTACTGGCTCACCTTTCTATCTAGAAAGTATGGACAAGGTAAAGCAAGAAAGACAAGGATAAGAAGTTTTATGTGACTTTCTAACTCAGTCATCTTCCACAACCCATCACACCAAATTCTCTAAAACCTTTTGGTTGATGTCGAGGTGAAAATGGTGAGATAAGGAGGCAAAGGGAGGCTCGGCGACCTAGTCAGCAACTCAATTAATACCGTTGAATTAGAATTTTTGCTATAGTATAAATAGTTTGATTTTGAAAGAGTCTAGGAGTTCCAAAGAGTGTTTTGTGAGAGAATACACATATATCGATATGAGAGTGACGATGTAGGGGGATGTAATAGTTAAATTATTACATCTCTTCATGGGTGTTTGATATTTTCTTGATTAATGATTGAATTATTATTGTTTCTCAAATTCACCATGTTCAATTTAAGAAATAGGGTTACAAACTTAGTTCTAGCTTAGATCTCTTTGCATACTTGAGAAAGTTGTAGGGAGTGGGTGAATTTAATGAATAGCTACTAACTTATATTTTGTATAATTACTTTTGAGAGATAGTAAATATTCTAACTAGAATTACTTCAGATAGTTTTTTCCACCATCTCGAAAGCTACAACTCAAGGATGAGATAAGTGCTTACAAGAAAAAATTGTCAAAGGCCCTACATGAGAATTGGGAGAGAATTAGATAGAAGTTGAAGCAGTTCCCAAACCACAACCTCACGGATGAACATCTAAAAGAGGTATTTTATAGATCCTACAATTTTGTTGCTAAATCAATTATTGATACAGTCTATGAAGGATCGTTCATGGTCAGGACATTCCAAGAAGCCGTAATGATTTTGGAAACAAAATGCACACCACAAAGCCTTTCATGGCTTGTGGTGTACTTAATGAGTGGCTGCCTCCATGAAAGGGCCTTTGTGAAGGGAGCTGGGCCAAGGCAGTTATGTTCTACAAACAAGGCATCCACCACGAGCCCTACTACGACCCATGGTTTACTCTATGAGGTGTGGAGGGTGTTGTGAAAGGGTTTGGTAGCCTGCACAAAGCCATGAAGGCAAGGCAAACACCACGAGGTCATTCACGACCCGTGGTGCTTTCTATGATGCTTGAAGAGGGTTGTCCAATGGCCAGAGAATGCAATAGTTCAAGAAAAAGCACCACAAGACCATTTAGGATCTGTGGTGCAGTTCACACTCAGTCAAAAGTTCCACGAAGGACCAACGTCTAGATTTGTTTAAGCTTTTGTAGTCCAACTGGGATTTATTTTCCTTACTGTCTTAAGCTAGGTTTTACTTCTTATAAATAGGACTTTTTAGAAGTATTATTTCTCACGTTTTGGGAGGACTAAAAACCACAATCAAAACACATAATTTTCTAGAATATTTTCTTCCAAGAACATACCTGGTCACTAGGCAGTGCCTCAAGAACACAACTTTAGTTGTGAGTTTTTGATTGTGATTTGGAGTTTTTAAATCTTGTCTTTCTTCTTGTTTTAGTGTGTGAACCAAGATCCAATTTTTTCTCCCTTGTAAGTATTTAAATATGAACTTTATCATGATTTATATGTCACTTCTTGCAAGTTCGATAATTTAGACTCACAATTAGGGTTGTGGAAACTATGACATTTAATAAAATAAGCAAATGTAGGGTGTTATTTGGGATTTACATGGCTTGTACTATAATTTCCTTTATTTAAAAGTCTTTCTTGATAAGTTGACACATTAAGAACTTTCCTATATTCATTAGTTATCTAAGAGGAAATTAATGATTAAAAAAATATATATAGTGGTAGATAAAAGCAATCGACATAGGTTTGGGTCACTTGAGCCTGAGAGGGGATGATATACATTGGCTTGGATATTAGTTTATATCTAAAATACTTGAGCTCGGGAGGGGATAGTAGATTCAAAAGTAATGAGCAAGGGTTAATATGCATACATTTTGAGATCAAGACGTGACGAATGAAAGTTGTCTAGGAAGGACCAAGAGGTGAACTAGATATTACCTAACTTGCTAGGTTTTACATGCAACACAATGAATAAATCACTCATGTTAAATGCTTATCGAGTTATATGTTATGGGGACTGCAACCCTAGTCCTTTGTTGAATTGCCTAAGTCGTAGTTTATTTTGCTCGCATTCATAATAGTAGTTATAATTTTATTTTAAAACCCCCATATTTACCTATCCATATTTGTTTATTTTCTGGAAGTAGAACTAACGACTAAAATAGAATAACTAGTAGAGTTATTTTAACCTATTCCTTGTGAGATCAACCTCGACTCTAAATTGGGTAAATAGACTGCTAATGATCCCCCATATTTCTATATGGAAGTATATTTGATTGTTATCAGAACTCATCATACAAGAGGGTGTACAAGTAGATGTGGTCAACCCTAGACCCATTCTCAAACTCAGATGATTGTGAATCGACTGGTGCAACCTAGTACTTCATCTAATATGTTATGAGTCTTTCTTAATTTTAATGTAATCACATTTAGCATGTATTAGTTACATGTTCCATATGTCTCTACTGATAGTAGAACTGGTATGGTTAAGTTTCAATTTCTAAATGAGCTAGTTCTCGAATGTAAGGGTAGTAATTATGAGTTTAAGAGTAAATTCATTCCATGTTTGAAAGCCTATAAGTTGATTGCTAAGGGGTGTATCTATCATAATATGAGGGTCAGGGATGTAAATTCTAAAACTCCTCTTCTTGATTCAATCCCTAATATTGTAAATGAGTTCCCTTATGTTTTCCTCGATGACCTGCCTGGTATTTCTCCCAAAAAAAAGTTGATTTTGGTGTAGATCCCCTCCTCAATACCCAACCTATCTCAAACTTTCCATATCATATGGCTTCACCGGAATTAAAGGAATTGAAGGAACAATCTAAAGTTTTATTGGAGAGGAGATTTATATGGCCAAGTTTATCACCATGAGGTGCACCCGTATTATATGTTAGGAAGAATAATGGATCACTTCAGATGTATATAGACTACTGACAATTGAATAAGGTTATTGTAAAGACCAAGTATCTAATTTTAAGGATAGATGATTTGTTTGACAAATTGCAAGGAGCCAGATACTTTTCTAAAATTGATCTTCGGTCCAGCTATCATCAATTAAAGGAGAGAGAATGTGATATTCCAAAGATCAAATTTTAGACAAGGTATGGCCACTTTTAATTTTTAGTTATGTTCTTTTGGTTGACCGATGCTATGATAATGTTCATGGACCTAACAAATAGAGTGTTTGAACCTTATCTTGATATGTTTGTGGTAGTCTTCATAGACGATTTCTTGATTTACTCCCGTAGTGAGGAAGAACACATAAAGAATTTGAGGATGGTGCTACAAATATTGAGGGGTACACAATTATTTGCATAATTTAGCAACTTTGAATTTTTGTTGAAAATGGTAGCGTTTCTTGGGCATATGGTGTTTGGTGATAGAAATAAGGTTGATCCAAAAAATATGGAGGTAGTGAAGAATTAACCTAAACCATCATCTCCTTCAGACATTAATAGTTTTTGGGTTTGTCCGGGTACTATAGGAGTTTGTTGATGGATTTTCGCCCATTGCATCGCCTTTGACCCAGTTGACCTAAAAGAAGGTGAAATTATAACGGTTAGATGAATATGAGAAAAGTTTGTAAACATTGAAAGATCAACTTATATCAGTTCCTCTTTTGACAATGTCAAAATATTTTGATGGGTTTGTGGTTTATTATGATGCATCGCGTGTTGGTTTGAGTTGTGCTCTAATGCAAAATAGTAATATCATATCATATGCCTCAAGAAAATTGAAAGTGCATAAATGAAATTATCCAATTCATGATCTTGAATTAGCAACGGTGATGTTTGCTTTGAAAATATGATGTCATTATCTTTATAGGTTGCACGTTGATATGTTTACTAACCACAAGAGTTTGCAATAGGTACTTAGCCAAAGAGACCTAAATTTGAGGGAAATAAAGAGACTTGAAATCCTGAAGGATTATGACATAAGTGTGCTATATTATCCGGGCAAGGCAAATATTGTAGTCGATGCATTTAGTAGGTTATCTATGGCAGTGTGACTCATGTTGATGAGGGAAAGAAGAAGTTGGTTAAGGGTGTCCACCATTTGTCATATTTGGGAGTAACATTGAGTGATTCTAGTGACCGTGGAATTTATGTGCAAAGTGAATTCAAATCATCTATGATAATGGATGTTAAAGCAAAGCAAGACTTGGATCTGACATAAGTTATGTTGAAGATTAGTTGTCAAAAGGAAGGTAGAGGTCTTTTCACAAGGGAGAGATGGTGTATTGCATTATCAAGTTGAGTTATATGTCTTGAATGTTGATGGCATAAGAAGTACAATTCTGAGTGAAGCCTATAGCTTTTCATATTTCACAATCCTAGATCCACCAAAATGTATAGAGATTTGAAGGAATTGTATTGGTAGAATGACATGAGGAAGGTCGTAGTAAAGTTTGTGGTGGACTGTATTAATTGCCAACAAGTAAGGGTTGAACATCAAAGATTGGTTGGTCTAGCTCAAGACATTGAAATTTCTACTTGAAAGTGGGAGGATGTGAATATGGATTTTTTTTGACATGTTTGCGTCTTACTAAAAAAACAATATGACTCCATTTGGGTAATAGTGAACTGAATGAAAAATTAGCCCATTTCCTACTGATCAAGACACTTTTAGTGCCGAAGATTATGCTAAATTATACATTTGGTAATTATTAAGATTGCATGGTATGCCGTTATCAATCCTGTTAGATCATGCTACCCAATTTACTTCTTATTTTTAAAAATTATTTTAAAAAGGACTTGGTAACAAACTGAAGTTAAAACTGTTTTTCATCCTCAAACTGATAGACAAGATAGACATGTTGAGGGCTTGTGTATTGGAGTTCAAAGGTAATTGGGACCATCACCAACCACGTACTAAATTTGCTCACAATAATAGTTATCACTCAAATATCGAGATAACACCATTTGAGGCCTTTTATAGAAGAAGTTGTAGATCTCCGGTGAGTTGGTTTGAAGTAGGTAAGAGGGTATTTTTTGGTCTCGATTTGGTACTTGATGCTATGAAAAAAGTGAAGCTCATAAGGTAAAAGTTGAAGATGGCTCAAAGTCAACAAAAGTCAAATTTCAATATTAGGAAGAGGGATCTTGAGTTTGACATGGAAGATTGAGTTTATTTGAAGGTCTCACCCATGAAGGGTATGATTCAATTTGGTAAAAAGGAAAAATTGATCCCTAGGAATGTGGGACCTTATAAGATCATGAAATGAGTTGACATGGTTACTTATGAGTTGGACTTGCTATTAAGGGTAGTAACGGACCAATTTTTCTCCGGTATGGACCAAATCCGATTGAATTGATAAGAAACTGGTAATAAAGGGTATTGAAATAGGTACCGGAACAGATGGGTGCTTTTTATCAGCAGAATCGGTTTCGGACCGGTAAAATTGATTCAACGACATATTTTCTTCCAATGGCTATATAGTTGTTTCCAACCTTGTGTGAACATTGGGGGGCCCACTACTAGCTACGTGGCCTCCCCTCACCCCCTTTACACCCCCTACCCCAAATTTTCCCACAAATTCAATCATCTCTCTTACAATTTGTCTCAACTCTCAACAATTCCCAATCTCTCTTATTCATTATAAATTTTATTTTTATAATATTGATTAGTTGGAGTTTGGAGGTTTGTTTTTGAAGTAATTGGCAAGCTTCAATTGGTATCTCTCAATTCGGACTTTTGGTTATATGTCTGCTTTTACGTATACATTCTGTATAATTGCTCTAACTTTATTCTTGTTATTTATTTATTTACTAAGTTACTATTTTTTATATTTATCTTGCTTGTTTGAATTATATTTTTATTATTTTAAATTTTAAATATGGATTTACTAAGAAATCTTGGAAAAAGAGTAATGTCTCAAAGAAAAGGGATAGAAGTAGTTCTACTAGAAATTTGCCGCCTAGATTTAGAGTTAATACTGATAATTTTACACATGTCGATGAAACTTCTTTTATGTCACGTCCTAATGTTATAGAATTTAATTCTCAAAATCAAATAGACCATGAAATATTAAATAGATATTTTAATTTTGAGGAAGATTTGGATGAAGAAATAGAAATAGAAAATTATGAAGAAGATGACACCCCTACTAGTCCCGCATTGGAATTACCCCCCCTGCCCCAACAAAATGATGTTCCCCCTACCTAAGTTTACTAAAACTAGTAAGCCGAACATCCTAAAAGATCTTTATTTTGACAATTTTAATTCAAAATGAGGAAAAACTATTGTTCAATGTACAAAATGTAAAAAAATTAATGAATCATTTGACTATTGGGTCGTGTGGAGGGACGGGACGGCGAACTACACATTTGAGAGAACGCAGTGTGACTCATGTTGATGAGGGAAAGAAGAAGTTGGACACAATGAATAAATCACTCATGTTAAATGCTTATCGAGTTATATATTTGCTCCCCTAGAAGTTTTGAATAGGGATAAAAAAAGAGGTGAAGCAATAATTGAAGAATCTGTAAGAGGTTCAAATATGGTCCAAAGTGTTTTAAATATGTCTAATTCGGCTAGTCCAAGCAAACTTTGCATGTATAATAAAGAAAATAATCTTCAAATTAGAAAAAATATTTATTGTTTGTGGTTTGCCTTATAGTTTTCCTTCGCATCCCAATTTTATTCATTATATTCGAGAAGTGTATAACCCATCTTTTAAAGGTTTTTCAAGGAATACAGTTAAAAATGTTATTTTTCAATATCAAGATGTACATTGTCATTATCTTCGATGTGTATTTGCTTATTTTGATGGTAAATTTTCTATTGTGTCTGATATGGGTCGTAGTATTAATGGTAATGATTATTTTACTATTACTGTTCATTGGATTGATCACGATTAAAACCATGCAAAAAAGAATAATAGGCTATAAATATATCGAAGAGACTAAAATTGATTCTTATATAGCCTTCATTATAGGTTTTATTTTGAATTATTTTGCATTATGTAATACAATAAGGAGTTGCACTTTAGACAACGCTTTTAATAATTTGAGAACAGTTAATTTTTTAAAATTGAGAATTTGTCCAATTGATGATGATGCTTTTCATATTAAATGTGTAGCATAGATTTATAATTTAATAGTAAAAGATGGTGTTCTTAATTTTGGAAATTCTTATGAAAAAATTAGACTTGCTTGTAATTGAATTTTTAAATCTAAAATAAAATCTAGACTTACCAAATTTAAAAATTGTTAATGTAAGACTTTGTAATGATGATTGGGAAGAGAAAAAAGATCTTATTGAATTTTTAAGAGCTTTTTATATTGCTACAAATGTTGTTTCTGGTCAACATTATCATACTATTTCTTCTGTTTGAGTAAATGTTTGTGTTATTTCATCTCAATTTATAAAATATAAAATAAAAAACAAGTTTAGAGAAGCAATATATTTTATGATTGAAAAATTTAAAAAATATTTTTTTCTATTCCTCAAATTTATTTGACTACTACTTGTTTAATCCTTCTTACAGATTGAAAGGTGTTGAAAAAATGGTTAAAAAAATTATGCTAATTTAGAAATTAATTTCAATTGCATTATTTCTATATAATTTTCATCTAATTTAATGATTTTATCCCAATTGTTCATTAATCCCTATATGGTCCTCGTTTCTGATGATAAAATTATATTTTCATGAATATGATTCTAAGTATGAATGTATGCTTGGACGATGATGATGATGATATTATGATCAGGATGTCTATAGACCCTAATTTTTAGGAAATGATGATAATATGGAGAGTATACCCATACTATATGCAAAGTTATGTAGATGGACTATTCCTATGACATGGTATGTTTTCATGAGGTCAAGATGTCTATTTTATAAGTTATGAAAGTATGATTTCTAAAATATGATAATAATGACTATGTATTTGTATGATTATGTATTCCATAGGATATAACTTAGCATCGAATGAGCTTGTATGAGGGGGACTCTCCTCAAGGGTCCTTACATAAATCCTCAAGTCTCATAACTATGTGGCACCATTGGTTTATAATTATGTGCCTATAAATGGATACATATGACATTATGTTCATGTGATACTCACTATTCTAGGGATAAGCCTAAAGTGTGGCATCTTTATGTTTATGTGAGACTAACCATACTAGGGTATAGACTATATGGTGAGGGTCGGTCTACCTTAACAAAGTAGACTCCTCTTTTGCTCGGCGTAAAGGGAATATCAATATTTCATGTACTAGTCCATATGGTCTTATTCTCACATATGTATGCGAGGTTATGAAAATGATTATGGTATTTTAATTCATGGTTTTAAACATGAATTATTCATGAATATCTTGTCCTTATTCTATTGTTCTGATTATGTATATTGCTATTATATTGTGATATTTCCTTGATGCATGACATGCCTACATACTTAGTACATTCCACTTAATGTATACTCTTTGCCTACATGATCTAACCATGTAGGGATAAATGACGAGACCACTCATCCTATTCGTGGGTAGACTTCAGATTGCTCATTGAAGGTTGCTGGTGCGTTCCCATGCTTCGAGGATAGACCTTGTTTATATTATGCTTTCATATGTTGAGACCTTACAATTTTATTTATTATTTTATCTTGAAAGTGAGCTAGTAGAATGTTCTAGACCCAACCAATATACTATGATAATAGAGGCATAAATTGGACCTATGATGTCGTAATTCCACTTTAAAAAACTATGAATTTGATATTGATATGTTTTGCTTGCTTACTCTCTTATTAATTTCTTAATTTGCCTTATATGTACTTACAATATGAATAAGAGGCTTTGATAGGGTGTCCTCAGGTGTAACATTTGTTGTGTCACGGCTAGATCCTAGGTTCAGGTCAAGGAGGGAAAGTTCCACAAGGTGCCCAAGCTCAAGGAGGTGGACCTTGTGGCAACCATTTCTATGCTCTTCATGCTAGGCAAGAAGTTTAAGAGTCTCTTGATATAGTTACGGTTATGTTACAGGTCTTTTATTTTGATGCATATGTTTTACTTGACCCCGGTGCCAATATGTCTGTTGTTACTCCTTACCTTGCCATAAAGTTTGATATGTTTTCCTATGTTTTGAAAGAGCCATATTTGGTCTATAACCTGGTTGGTGAGTCGGTTGAGGCTGAGAAAGTCTATAGAAATTTCGCCATTACAGTATTGCATAAAGTTTTTCCATGTGATCTTGTTGAGCATGACGTGACCGATTTGATATTATTCTTGCTATTTATTGGTTGTGTACATCTTATGCCTCTATTTATTGTAGAACCTGTAGGCTCAAATTCCAAGTTCCTAATGAGCCTATTCTTGAATGAAAGGGAACCAATTCAGTGTTCAAGGGTAAATTCATCTCCAATATGGAAACTAGGAAAATGATTTCTAAGGGATGAATATATCATATTGTCTGAGTTAGGGATGTGGAGTTTGAAAATGGAAAATGACTTACGTATTGATCTTCTACTCGATACTCAACCTATTTTTATTCCCCCATATTGAATGGACCTAGTGGAATTGAAAGAATTAAAAGAGTAATTGAGGGATTTGCTTGATAAAGGATTTAAAAGGCCTAGTGTGTCTCCATAAAGTGCTCCCATATTGTTTGTAAGGAATAAGGATGATTCACTCTGGATATGTGTAGATAATCGGTAATTGAATTAGGTGACTACTAAAAGTAAGTATCCACTTCCAAGGATTGATGGCCTATTTGACCAATTACAAGGTGCTAGTTACTTCTCCAAAATGGACCTCCAGTCTGGGTATCACCAATTGAGGGTGAAGGAGAGTGATAATCCCAAGATGGTATTTCGGACAAGTTATGGACATTTCAGGTTCTTAGTTATGTCATTTAGGTTGACAAATACTCCCGCTATCTTTATGGATTTGATTAATTGAATTTTAAGCCCTATCTACATATATTTGTGGTAGCCTTTCTTGATGATATATTGATCTACTCCCAGAATGAAAAGGAACATATGAGTCACTTGAGAATTGTGTTGCAAACCTTAAGGACAAGCAATTACTTGCCAAGTTTAGAAAGAGTGATTTTTTGTTAAGGAAGGTGTCATTCCTTGGTCATATTGTGTCCATTGATGGTGTTATGCTTAATCCAAAGAAAATGAAGTTGGTGAAGAATTGGACTAGACCATTGTCTTCTTCGAATATTAAGAGTTTCTTATGTTTGGCCAGTTATTATAGGAGATGTATTGAACGATTCTCCTCTATTGCATCGCCTTTGACTAGATTGACCCAAAAGAAGGTGAAATTCCAATGGTCATATGAATGTGAAAAGAGTTTTCAAACATTAAAGGATCATCTTGCTTCGACCCCTATCTTGACATTACCAGAAGGTTTGGATGGATTTGTTGTTTATTGTAACGTTTTACATATGGGATAAGATTGTCTATTGATGCAACATGGTAAATTTATTTTCTATGCTTCAAGGCAATTGAAGGTTCATGAGAGAAATTACCCGAACCATGATCTTGAGTTATTTATTATTGTGCTTGTATTAAAATATGATATCACTATCTTTATGGGGTACATGTTGATATACGTACCGACTATAAGAGCTTGCAAATATATTTATAGCCAAAGGACTTGAACCTTAGATATAGGAGATGGCTAAAATTTCTCAAAGATTATGATATGAGTGTATTATTTCATCTGGGTAAGGCAAATATTGTGGTCGGTGCTCTTAGTAGGGTGTCTATGGGGAGTGTAGCTCATATGGAGGATGAAAGAAAGGAACTGATAAAAGATGTTCATCAATTGGCCTAATTAGATGTACGATTGAGTAATTCACATTTGGGTAACACTCTTGTGCATAATGGAGCGGAGTCATCATTGATAGAGAAGGTTAAGGCATCACAAGATATAGATCCAACATTGGTGGAGTTAAAAAAGTTGGTGGTTGATAGAAAGTTGAGATTTTCTTACAAAAGGGAGATGGAGTACTCCGTTATCAAGGCCGATTATGTGTTCCAAATATTGCTGACTTAAGGGAGATGATACTAAGTGAAGTCCATAGCTCACGGTATTCTATTTACCCCAGATACACCAAAATGTATAAAGATTTAAGGAAAGTTTATTGGTGGAATGGTATGGAGAGAGATATATCCAAGTTTGTAATGGAATGCTGAAATTGTCAACAAATGAAAGTTGAACATCAAAGATCGGGAGGTCTAGCCCAGGATATTGATATTCCTATGTAGAAATGGGAAGATGTAAACATGGATTTCATAATCGGTTTGCCTAAGACTAGAAGGTAATTTGACTCTATATGGGTAATTGTGGATAGGATGACAAAATTAGCCTATTTTCTACCACTTAAGACATCTTATAGTGCGGAGGATTATGCGAAGATGTATATCAAGGAATCAGTAAGGCTTCATGGTGTGCCTTTATCCATAATTTTGCATCATAGTACTTAATTTACTTCATAATTTTGAAGGTCTTTTCAATAGAACCTTGGTACTAAGGTAAAGTTAAGAACCACATTTCATCCCGAAATGGATGGGCAAGTCAAATGAACAATTCAAACATTGGAAGATATGTTGAGGGCATGTGTACTTAACTTCAAGGGAATTAGGATGATCATCTACCTTTTATTGAATTTGCATACAATAATAGCTATCATTCAAGCATTAAGATGGCACCTTTTAAAGCATTATATAAGCAGAGATATAGGTCTCTGATAGGATGATTTGAAGTTAGAGAGATGTCTTTGATTGGTCCCGACTTGGTAGTTGAGGCTATGGAGAAAGTGAGGCCCATAAGGGAGAAGCTGAAAATAGTCCAAAGTCATCAATAGTTATATTCGGATGTTAGAAAGTGGGATCTTGAATTCAAAGTGGATGATTGGGTGTATCTTAAGGTATCTTCTTGAAAGGTGTTGCACAATTTAGCAAGAAGGCAAGTTAAGCCTAAGGTATAGGGCCTTATAAGATCATGGAGAGGATTGGTAGGGTTGATTACAAATTGGAGTTACTAATGGAGTTGTCTATGGTTCATCTGATATTTCATGTGTCAATGTTGAGGAAATGTATTAGTGATCAAAATATTTTTTTTGTCTTTGAATAACATGAGCATTGAAGATGATTAAACCTATGAGGAAGTTTCGATTGAAATTCTAGACCGACTAGTTAAAAGATTGAGAAACAAGGAAGTTGTGTCTGTCAAAGTTTTGTGGAGAAATCAACAAGTTGAAAGTGCAACATGGGAAATGGAGGCGGACATGATAAAATGATATCCTTACCTCTTTCTTTCTACTCAAGCTTAAGGTACTTAGTCACTCATGCTCAATCCCTTCAAGCTTCTAAGAGTCTATCTCTCTATGTCATATTACTTACATGCATACTCACGAAAATGATTTCTAATGATGTTTTAAAGTTGGATTATTGCATTCATAATAAAATATTAGTTACATACTCTACTCTACTCAATAACTCACCTGGATCCCATTCAAGGAAAAATGTTCCCAAGGGGGAGATATTGTAATACCTCTCAAAATACCTTCACATGACCTTATGAATGATACCTAGCATATCAAATTATTCATAATCGTTTTGGAAAATTCGAGGTCAAATTCTTGTTCAAGAGGTCAAATTATGTGGAAAAATGGTCTTTTTCGATTTTTACATTGATCGTATTGAAAAATAATTTTCATAAGAAATTGCTTATCCAGAAATGTATGCAACCAATTCATGTCATGAAGAGGGATTGTTTCTTCACAAAAGTGATGTCCACACACTCCTAGATCAAAATAGGAGAAATTAAACTTCACACAAAAATGACCTGCAGGGGAACAAGCCCATGTCGCATCCCTGGTCCATATTGTTTAAAATTTTTTGAACAATTTCAATTTCAAGTGAAGTCATTGAAACTAATTCATAACCAACCCAAAAACGTATTTGGACAGTTCTTACAAATAAAAGCCTATTCTGTATAAATCCCTTAACCCTCATATTAACTCATTATTTATTAAATCACTCCCTACAAAAACTCTGTCTCTAGATCAACTCTCAAGGGCTTTCTTCTCCTTCAAGCAAAACTTTATTGAAGATCAAGTGAAGCAAAATTCTCCATTTGTTTCAAGCTTCTAGGTCAATCACTTAAGTATGTGAGATTCATCCATAGAAATCTTTCTTCTATGGAGTTCCTTCTCAATTCTCAAATTTTATCCTAATTCAATTGTAAAATTGTATGAGTCTTCTCTACTTCTACTCAAATTCTTCAATTATGAATGAGATGATGATTATTGATCTCCTACTATAATTCAAGTCAATTAAATAAAAAATTGATAGTTTTTTCATGTATGATTTTGAAGTATATGATGATTAAGGCTTTTTAAAATTGATGTGGGTCCTTTACAAATGATTCAATGTGATTTAAATTGCATGATTCCTATATGATTTTAATCTAATTGCATGATTTTAACTCAATTATTCATAAACCTACACATGGCCCTAGTTTTCTATGATAAAATTATGATTTTTATGAAGTATGATTTAAATATGATACGTGTATTTTAATGATAAAGATGATGATGTTATAATGATAATGATGACATGATGATGAGGGTGACTTATGACCCTTAATGTTTATGATGATAAGATGGAGAGTATAACCATACTATATGAAAAGTTATGTAGATGGACTAATGACTATTCGTATAATATGATGAGGTCATGATGTCTATTTTACAAGCTATGAAAGTATGATTTTGATAAAGCATGAACTATGACGATATCTATGTATATGCATGGTTATGTATTTCGTGGGATATGATTTAGCACCAAGAAGGCATTAGTAGATTCCATTATCGTATAACTATGTGCCATCATAGGAATGGTGTTTATGTTTATATATCTTAAAGGTATACTACTGGATCCATTTAGCTTTAATGATGGACACTCATCCTGCTAGGATAGAGCCTTAAAGGTGGGGTCAAATGATGGATTCTCACCATGTTAGGATAAAGCCTATAAGGTAAGGATCGAGTCTACCTTGCAAAATAGACTCCTCTTTTGCTCAGTGTAGAGGAAACATTGGGATTTCATGTAATAGTCTATTAGGCTATGAAATATTTTATGATCTTATTCCCACATATGTAAGTCTATTAGGCTATGAAATATTTTATGATGCTTCGACACATGATTTTAAATATTGCTTTGCTCATTCATATCTTGGCCTTGCTCTATTTGCTTATGCATATGCATATTGCTATTATGTATGATGTTTATTGATGCATTGCATTCTTACATACTTAGTACATTCGAACGTACTAACATATACTCTTTCCGACATGATATCACCATGTAAGGGTGGATGACAATTCTACTCCTTACTATTGTGGCTAGCTTTTTGATACTTGCTATTGAAGATTGGTGAGTTCCCATTATTCGGGGACAAGCCCTTATGTTTCTTACTTATGATGTTGTTCTAAGAATTTTGTACTTTGCTAATCTTGAGGGAGAGCTAGTAAAGGTATGACTAGTCCCCATCAAGACCTATGATGTAGAGGCATGTTTTGGACACTATGTTGATATAATTCCCTTTTATGGGAAATGTTGACTCTTGTGATCCTATGTTCCACTTGGCTACTCTTATCAGTGCTTATTTTACCTTACGTATGCTTATGATATGAACAAGAGGTATGTATGGGGCACCCTTGGGTGTCAAATTTGTTGTGTCACGGTTAGGCCCTAGGTTTAGGTCGTGACAGTCATATTGCATACATGCATGATCATGAGACTTTTTTATATGATATTTGATGAGTACATAATGTTTATGTAGCATTTTTGCATTCATGATGGGTTGTTGAATATGTTCTGCTCTATTTATCTAGCTTTTGTCTCATTTGAGGACGAATGATCCCAAGGGGGAGATATTTTAACACCCCACATGTTAAAAAGCTAGAAAATGGAAAAGCTGTAGAAAATTTTAAACTAGACTAATATTACGAGCTGATCTACGGCTCGTTGATCATACCTGAAATGACCCAAAAAGTGCTTGAAAATGTGCCTCGAAAGTGTGCGAAATCGTAATTTTTACATATCTAGAAATTCATACGTGATTTCAAAAATTTGACTTCATATTCTTGTTTAGGGGAAAAATTAAGTGGAGAATGGGTCTAACTCGAATTTTAAAGCAACCGTATCAAAATTTAAAAATCCAAAGTTTGCAATTTCCAGATAGGTTTCGCGCCCCAAGCGCGACATGCTAAGGGCGCGC